>JADFUC010001841.1:0-67052 GCA_019722365.1 Lithospermum erythrorhizon
ATCATTGCTTCGTTCAGTTACATATTGCTTAATTACAATTTATTTAAATTATGATCTTTGGCTCCTAGATTGGTCGTTGTCGATGGAAATAATTGAGTTTTGTTAATTTAACAATTTATTTTGAAATTATATAATTAATTAAAGATTCGATTTTTATGTTAGATATGTTTAGATTTAAGATGTTTATGATTATAGATATAATAATAGTGTTTTTCGAAATATATTCATGAGCAAATAGTTATTTTTTGGGTTTTATTCTAATTTTATAATATAATTTCGGATTTTAATCTGAGAATAAGAAATAAATTTGTTTATGTTTATGAACTAATAAAGTTTTGTTTTATAAATCTTGGTAGATGATTATAGATATGATTTGTTAAAAAAAACCTATTTTGGGTATTATAGACAACTATTTTCTAATTTTGTATAATTATTTATCAAAACCGAAATTAAAAACAGAAATAAATTATAGTTTTAACTTTAAAATAAACTCAATTTTATAGTATTTATTCACTTTAGTTTCAACCAACATATAATAATCTTGGAATTTTTGAAATTTTACTATTTTTGTTTATTTATTAACTATAATGGAGATTTTTAATAAAAGGTCAAGTTTTTATGATTGTAATTTAGGGCGAATTTTTATATTTTTATATGCGGTATGGTTGGTTATAAATAAAATATTTAGAATTTTTGGAGTTAAGTTTGATATTTATTTTGAATTATTGATAAGTAAATAACTAGTTTTGGGAGTTAGTGGAATAAATCATATTTTATACATACAAATATTTAACTGATTTTATTAAGTGTATAGTACATTTTGGGCGTATGATAAAAATATTAGAATTTCGGACCTATTATGATATTTACTTGATTTTATAAAGTATTGAAGATTCCGCTTTTAAATAGTTAACTAGGATAGTTCACAGAATAATTACTAACATACATTTAAAAAGTAAAGGAACACTAAGTTTTGATTAAGTAGATCGCAATATAATTGAAGTATGACTCTACAAGAAGTATTGATGAAAAATATGTCTATTACATATTAGTTAGGAGTTGAACTTTGGACCCGGAGGAAGTTGTTTTTGACTAGTTGTGTTAGTAACTTTTGAGCTAGTGGTACTTAGCACAAGTGGGGATTTATCTCCTTTTGTTATTGTTGGTTTCTGCCATTTGCATGTTACTGGATTGTAGATGCACATATGTGTTCTTCCTTTATTTGTGGTAGCCAACATGCTAGTAGTTATTATTTGTTAAATTATTTGGTAGATGACATCGTGTTAGGGACTAATATATCGTGATGATACTAGTGATGACTCTAAAATGTTTTTGAATTATAATATGTAAGACCGTGTAACATGGTATGTGATTTATTATTGTTGAGGCGTCTTTGTGGTTAATTGTGACATGTGAAGCGTAGCTTTGAGCTTTTGGTGGAGTCATGTGGTCTCATGTAGTGGGTCTTGAATGGTGTGATAGGGTTGAGAATTAGAGTCGTAGCAGGGGAGCGATGCGATCCATTATGACGATTGGGAGTAATGCGCATGGGCGATGGATACTTTATGTTATGGATGATTGGGATATTTTATATGTGTGACCTATGGAATTAGGTTATAGCATTTGTGGGCATATGTGACCTTTTGGGTTGTTATAGCATATGTCCGACCATTGCGTTTGTATGTGGGCATTGTTGTGGTACATGTTGGGATATTCGAATGTGTTTTTGAAGTACATTATTACTTGTGTTGATTTTGTGGACCTTCGAGGTAGGGCTTGTGTAATATGAAAGGATAGCTTAGAGATTTTTACTTTTGCCATATTGATGGCTCATTGGACTTACATGTTACATTCAAATCACAGCGTTTTACTATATTTTTGAGTATACGTTGCACAGGATATTTAATATAAATAAAGATGATCTAATACTTGAGTAGGGTAAGTTGTGAAAATGTTTAGTGTTTTTACTTATTGACCAAAGCTGCTAGTTTTATATATATATATATATATATATATATATATATATATATATATATATATATATATATATATATATTCCTAGGTGAGTTCTACCCTTCAACCGTTCGGGTGTAATGGGTCACCACTTTCGTAGATAGGTTTATGCGGCCGTCGGCCCCTTAAACTTCCGGGTTGAGTAGTTTGTTGTAGAGGAGTTGTTGACCTTCTTGTGCTAAGTTGTTTATCCTTTAGATGAGTGGCGTGGTAGCTGGGGATCCTCAACGGTCATTTATTTTACGTCTTATCGGTTTTAATTTACTCGGTTGTGGGTGATTTATATTATAGATGTATTATTGAACACTCTGTTTTTATGTCACTCTTGTATTATCCCGAATGCTCCGCGTCTTTGGGTTAGGTTTCGTCGTTGTGCATGGAACTATTTCTAATTTTCTTTATGCATTTGTTTTAAATCCATTCTTTTATTTTTTTATATATCATCGTTGGGCGACTCGGGTACCCGTTTCACTACTTGAAGGTCTAACCTCGGTACAACGGACTTCGGGCGAATTAGATTACACGAACAAAACAATTACTACTTACTATAATAACTCAATTCCCAATTCAATTTCCCTAACTTTGGCCATTTAGTAACAAATTGTTAAATTTAGGTAATAGATGCTTAATTGTGTTTACATGACAATTAAAGACAATTTAATCATTATACCCCAATCCCAATCATTTCCGCAACTTTAAACAACTTCTATACAACCCCAAAATCTAACTTTTAAACTAATATACCCATCATTAACTGTGTAAATTATGACCAACGACGTCGGCATATTTCAACCTGTACATCTTTGACCGTTCTGAGATGTTAATTTGTATCAACTCTCTTCGCGATCCTTCATTTAACTTTCGGGCAAGTAGACTTTCCCTTTCTCCCACTTCATTCCAACAAAGCTGAGTCCGACACTTCAGCCCATACAACGCTCAAATGGTGCCATATGGATATGAAATAACCGTTACGCCTAATCGATTTAATTATTACATATATAGTTGTAATTCGTGAGACGAAAGATAGTATAAATAAGTGGGAAGACGATCGATATACCGAGACTAGTATTATATGACTAAGTAATTTATGTTAGATAAATTTACATTTAGAATCGGTTTCATAATTATTTAAAGTGGAGATATAATACCGTTACCAAGCAGGGGCCTTAAACCATTCTATTATCTTCCTACCCTTCCCGAAGTCACCGTCCACACTGTCGTCGTATGTCTACTCAAACAAAATCTCATCTTTCCTCAGGTGGCGAACCTACCCATCCCCCTTTCCCTTGATTTTTCACATTTTTCTTGTTTAATCTTGTGGAATATAGCTTCATAATCTTGTTTTACATCTCTACGTTAATGAAAGGTATAGTTTTTAATCTTTAAATCTGTTTTGAGGCTATAATTTGACTATTTTGTTAGTTTGACTTTTGAGTTGACTTGGGTATAAAGGGCTTTATTATGGTATTATAGTATCATCTAGGCTTAGATTAGGTGAAGTTTAGAACTTGTGATGGTTGATATTTGGGGTTGTAATGTGTTGGATGTTGAGGTTAATTTTGTTGACTTTTCCTGAACCACGCTTCAAGTTATATGATATTTGGGGATTATAATATAGTTGTTTTGGAGTTAAAATTTTGATGTTTAGTTGATTGGAAGAAATTGTTGAGTAGTTTGTGTAAAGTTGAAAAAAATAGTTTGGGGAAAATTGATTTTGATGTATTAAATTTGATTAAAGAGATGTTATTATAAATGAGGGTGATGACGAAAATGGAGAATTTGGTAGAGGTTGAAGTTTTGTCGTTTATTAGTAGATTAGAGCTTGTAGCGTAGTAGTCTTTCCACTTTTAGAGTTGTTAAGTTGATAACTAGAATCTTTATTATGATGGAAATTTTAGAAATTGTTTACTAGTTTTGGTGTTTTAATGATTTAATGGTATTCATTTTGAATTATGAGATGTTAGCATGTAATAATCGGGATTTAAAGTGGAGAAAATTATATTCTTATAGTATATCAATAATCGGATAGTTTTTGTTGGACTAGGATCCTTATACGAGTGTCGGATAACATTTGATCTTTTATTTTAAGGATTTAATAAATGTAAGGGGATGTTATTAGTGGGAAGTAAAATAATTTATATAATTCCTTTGGAGAGGAGTTGAGCTGGACTGTACGTGATGGACCACACAGAGATATTCTAGTTGCTTTGACTTGAGGTGAGTACAAATCTCGCGATGGGGAAGTTTCCTTATATACTATGATTATATATTCGATTATGTGTTTGTTATGTGACTATATTGGTATGTATAGTGATGTTATGAGATTGTTGTTGTGAAGTTGATGTTGTAGGATTGTTGTTATTGGGAGGCCGATGTTATGAGATTACAGTAGTTGTTGTGATTATACCACGTATGTTGTATGTGATTGTGTTGCGTGTGGTTGTGTGTATTGTTGGATGTGGTTAGTGTGTGTATTTTTTGCGGGTTGATTTTGGGTGGAATGATATGTGTATATATACATTATGTGAAGGTAGCCTCGGCACGGAGGTTTGGCGTGATATGCATATTGTGTGGAAGTAGCCCCGAGGTGATTTGGGAGGTTTAGTGTGATATGCATATTGTGTGGTGGCCTCGGTCGGGAGGATTATGATCTATATATATGTGTTTAAGGGTAGAATGTTATCTTTGGTGGATGTGGTGGGGAGTGGATGTATGGATGGAGGTTTTGATATTGTACATTTTACGGACTAACCTTTATTGTTTGCGTTGCTCATTTGAATGAATGTTGGTCGTGTGATGTTGATGGCTATGAATAGTACGTTTTTAATGATATGCATATGCTTTTTATATATAATTATGATTATATGTGGTTGGATACCGTTTGTAGGCATTTACATTCACACTAAGCTTAGCGACTTGCGCACACTATTCTCTTTGGGCGGGCGTTTATCCCTAGGTTTCTAGGTGTTGATTATCGAGGTTCTTTGAGGAGCTACGTTGACCGAGGCTGCGGATTAAGATGCGTAGGCGGGTGGTGGTGGCATAGGGAGTCCTCGGCGATCTTTCTAGCCTCTTTTCCTCTTGTTATGTATACAAGACTTTTTATATTGTATATTCTGAGGGGTCGTGTGCTGACCATATTATTATTATGATGTATTATAGAGACTAAGTTAGGTTAGGATTTGGTTTGTATATTTCATATGTGGCATGTTTGCGTTGTTGATATGTTATTTTTAGGTTGTGTGTTGGTTCACACTTAATGGACTAAAAGTATTTGTTATTAATATTCAAATGAAGTCATTTATGTTGTCATATTTGACTACGGTGTCTGAGGTTGTTGATGATGTAAACACCAGGCTGATCGACACAGGGGTGGAGTCGTTACAATTTTAGTATCAAAGCTAGGTTCGAGTCTTTATGATTGTCTTGTGTGGTTATGTGCTAGGTTTATATAGTTGTTGGGAAGGCTGGCTATATTTAAAATTCTTCTAGTGGAGCCTAATCTTTACTTCTCTTGTTACATTGTAGACTCTTGAGGATGCGCTTCCATGGAGTACGTTCGTTTGGGTCTTTGAGAGGTGCGACGGAGGAGGCTGCCGAGAGAGGTGCCGGAAAGAGGTAGAGGTGCCGAGAGATGTAGCAGAAAATGTGGATAGCATTGTAGAGCGTTGATGAGCCTAGTGTGGGGACCCGCGAGGGATTACGGGAGTAAATGTTGGTGGACATCGAGGGCCGTGGTACACATCGCGGAGGCCGGGAAGTGGAGTTGAGAATAAGTTATTTGACACGTTTCTGACGGGACCCGCCAAAGAAGTTCAGGAGCGATTCTCCTATTCGGAGCATTAGAGTTCATTCGAAGAGACTTGGAGAGCATATTTGAGCCTATGGGAGTTAATGGGAGTTGAGACCACATTCGCGACTTCACAGTTACATGGTAGAGCTCGAGATTGGTGGGTAAATATTACCTGAATCTTTGGTGTCATTTGGGCGGTTACGGTGGTATAGATGGGTTGTGACCTTTTGAGGAAGGCTTTTGTGTTAGAGTGCACATGTCAGCTTTGGAAAGAGACTTGATCCAGTTTACTCAAGGGGATAGAAATGTAAATGACTATGAGAAACGATTCAGTGATCTATGCCGTCTACTTCCAGAGCTAAATGCTAGCGAGAGGAAAGGGATCGAGAGATTTAGGGACGGAATGAATTAGGAGATCCATACCAGAGTAGTCACTCAAAAATTATGCAACTTTCATGAATTATTGAATGATGCCTTCTGAATTAGAGGTGAGTTGGCGGAGTGCCAGAGTTGAGTGGGAGAAAAGAAGAGGAAGACCGGATGCTTCTAGGATGAGTGGTCAATCCAAGTTACGGGTTCCAGGGCGTCCATTCAGTAGCCGACCATTACAACCAGTCAGTCCCACGCTACTAATTACCGATTTGCTTCTTTGTTTACGTACCCAGTCTTTGTGATGCAGGATCTGGAGAGGGTGCTCGAGGCGGACTCACATTAGGTGTTTCCGTTGTGGTAGACCGGGTCATAAAGATGTGGGCACTTTGAATAGAGTTGCGATGCATTGTCGATGTCGCCGGGGAAGGGCACATTGCTGTTAATTGTCGAGACAAAGTGTTAGTGGAAGTACTAGCGTATTTGCCGGTGCGGCCAGTAGAGGAGGCTTCAAGAAAGGAAGTCGTGGAGAATTCGATTCGGTAAGAGTGCAGACGTGGTGTTGGAAATAGTCGGGGTAATGTGTATTCTTTGAGACTAGATCGAGTGGTGCTCGGGCGGGTAGGTAGTCGGATATTTGTAGTAACCAGCGGGGAAGCTCAGGATTCTCCCAGAGTGGTAACAGGTACTCTAAATTTATGTGGGTTGGAAGCAAAAGTCTTGTTTGATTCTGGAGCTACTCATTCTTTCATATCTCTGAAATTTTCCCAACGTATTCCTATAACTCGAGAGATTTTTGCTATACCACTTCGAATTCTAACTCTGGTAGGGAAATGCATTACGATTGATGAAATTACTTAGAAATTGCCCTTAAGTATTGAAAATCAATGTTTGGAATAGATTTACTTCCTTTTGGGGAATGAATAATTTTTTGATCTTGTGCAGGGGATGGATTGGTTGAGAGACATCATGCGGTGATAGATTGTCATCTTAAGAAGATTGAAATATTGATCTGGGAAAATCTAAGATTTTCTAGGTGATAGAAAATTCTTTTCCTCTTGCCTCATTTATGATTTAGTTGCCTAGAAGATGTTGAGATCGGGATGTATTGGTTATCTTGTCATGTTGTTCATACAAATGGGGAGGAGATCGACCTAAGAGAGAGGTGCGTATTTGTGAAAGAGTATGTTGATGTATTTCCGGAAGAGTTGCGAGAACTTCCTCTTTGTCTGAGAGGTGGAGTTCTCCATAGAATTACTTCCTTCTGGTACTACTCCCGATTTTCTATGGCTCCTTCTAGAATGGTTCTTGCATAGTTGGAAGGAGTTGACGCAATTGCAAGAATTGTTGGATAAAGGGATTCGTTCGACCCAGTAGTTACTTTGGGGTGCTCACATGTTGTTATTTGTCGAAAAGAGGATGGATCTACGAGGTTGTGTATCGATTATAGGCGGTGAATAAAGTGACAATTAAGAATCGTGTCCGTTGCCTAGGATTGATGATACATTTGATCAATTGAGGGATGCCGGGTATTTTCTAAGATTGAATTGATCAGATTTTTAAATCGGTTAAGGAAGATGATATATCGAGATTTGGCATTTAGAACAAGATATGGGCACTGAGTTCTTGGTGATGCCGTTTGGGTTGACGAATACTGCGGTTTATGGACCTTATGAATCGGGTGTTCATTTGCTGATAAATTTGTGGTGGTGTTAGGTTGTTAACATTCGATATATTCTAGTAGTGAGGAGAGAATGAGAGCATTTGAAATTGTGTTAGAACCTTAAGGAGAAATGAATTGTATGAAAAAATTTCAAGTGTGAATTTTGTTGGGAAAGATGCAGTTTCGATAAATGTGATTTCGAGGAGAGGAGTATAAGTGGTGATCCTCAAAAGTTGAACCTATGATGAATTGAGAGCGACCCACAAGTGTTACTAAAATAAAGTTTTTGGGCCTAGCGAGGATATTATCGGAGTTATAAAGACTTCTCGGTGTCGCCCGTATTGAGTTGACTAGGAAGGGAGTTCCATTTGTTTGGAGTGAGGATTGTGAATGGTGTTTCAATGAGTTGAAAGGAGAAAAGCCGACTCTTTGCTTTCAGTGTTGACTCTTCCCGTCGGGATAGGATGGTATGTGGGTGTATAGTGATGCTTCATATAGGGGAGTTGCGTGTGTACTAATGTAACATGTGGTAAGGTAGTAGCTTATGCGTCACTTGTGATTGAAAATCGTAATGGGAAGAATTACCCGGCCTTGCGATTTGGAACTAGCGCTACAATTGTGTTCGCAAGATTTGGAGGCATTATTTGTATGGTGTGACTTGTCAAATTTTCTTACGATCACAGGATTTGAAATACCTCAGAGCCTTGAGAGATGCGAATTTGAGGCAGAGATGGATGGGTTTATTAGAGATTATGATGTTTCCAGTGGTATCATCCACAGGCGAATGTGGTAGGCTGATTGCGTTAAGTCGTATGGGAAAGGTTAAGGAGCGGATTGAATGAAATGAAGCTGACATGGTGTTAATTTTGGAGTAAGTTTGATGGCGATTTGTTGGCGCAAATAAGGATTCGACGGTTTTCTTGATCGAATACTCGAGGTGGAAACGGAGAAAGATGAAAGATAAATTGAAGAGTGGCGAGTAGATCGAATTTTGTGGTGAGAGAGGGCCAGAGCTCTTCTGATGCATGGTAGATTATTAGGTACCTTACTCGCAAAGAGTTAAAAAGGAGATTTTGGGCCGAAGCTCATAATGCCCCCATATAATATGCATCTTGGTAGTGCAGATGTATAGAGACTTAAGAGCAGTGTATTGGTAGCCTACGAGAAGGGAAATTGTTGAGTTGTCTAAAATATGCTTTCTTGTCAGCAGTGAAGATAGAACACCGGCGTCAGTAGGGCTATTGGAACCCGCTATATTCAGTGGACTTAGGGAGCATATTCACGATGGACTTTGTTTTCGGACTCCAAGGACATTGAAAAAGAATGATCGCATTTGGGTGATAGTGAACAGGAGGCGCCAATGGGTTTCATTTCATACCAATTAAAATGACTCAGTCTGGCGATTACTTGAGTTGCTAGTGATCAAATTGTGCGATTGCATGGGGTGCCGGTATCCATTGTGTCGGATCGAGATGCTAAATTGCCTCGGGTTTTGGAAAGGATTTCAAGAAGCGATGGGGTCGAAGGTTAATTTGAGTACATCATTTCATCCACAGTCAGATGGGCAATCAGAGAGAACAATTCAAACATTGGAGGATATGTTGCGGGCTTGTGTGTTGAACTTCTCTAAGAATTGGGATGATGAGTTGCCTAAGATGGAGTTTGCGTATAATAATAGCTTCCATGCCAGTATTGAGATGGCACCATTTGAGGCGTTGTACGGCAGGAAATGTAGGACTCCAGTTTGTTGGAATGAAGTAGGAGATAGAAAAATATATGGTTCGGAGTTGGTGGAAAGGTCGATTGGAAAAGAATAAAATTATTTAGCGGCTTTTTGAAAGTGGCCTGAAGATAAGAAAGATGTATCTGGTCGTCACCGAGTAGATTTAACGTTTGAAATTGGTGACAAAGTCTTCTTGAAAATATCCCCGTGGAAAAGTTGTATTGAGATTCGGGAAGAGAGGGAAGTTGAGTCCACGATATATCGATCCGTATGAGATTTTGGGCGAGGGGGTGGTCGATGGCCTATCGTTTAGCGTTGCCTCGAGTGGGGCGAATTCCTTATCATCTTCCGTGTGTCATGTTACGAGAAGTATATCCCCAGGAGACGAATCCCATATCTTGGAGTCACAACCAATGAAGCTTGGAAGGGACCTTCGTGTGAAGACAAACCGGTAAAAATTCTTGATCGAAAGGAAAAAGTGTTGAAATAAGGTTGTGGCTTTAAAAGTAAAGGAGTGTTGTCGTAACTCCAACGAATGGAGGAAGCTAGTGGAAATCAAGGAGGAAGATGTCGAAATCGACCTCATCTTTTGAAAGAAGGTTAGTTTTTAAAATTGGTGCTATAATGTGTGTTATATGTGAATTACTATGAGGATGAGTAAGTGATGAGTATAGTCTTAATTTTGAACCACATAATCTTCGGAGTCTTCATTTTGAACCCGTGGTTTCAAGAATATTCATTTTGAGCCACGTGGCTTCTAGGAGGAAATGCTCACTTATGGCGATTTTGATCAATAAAATTGGAGATTTTTTAGCCACAATTTTAATTAAATTTATCTTGAGTTGTTTTTCCAGGGGCTTGATTTTCGGGAACCCTTATGTTTGACTTTGATTAATTCCAGGGGCTTGATATACGGGAACCCTTGTTCCATCGAGGGTTTGGTTTGAATATAGGGTTTGATCGGGAACCCTAATTAGCCACGTGGAATCTTTTAGTGGCTCGACTTTTAATTAATTTAATTAATTCATCTTAATCAATTTAATTATTATTTTGATAAATTTTTCATGTCTACAGATTACACCTTCGAACCTGGTACATATGCAGTAGGTGTCGGGTTCGACCCAGACAATATCCATTTTCAACGTGTTGGTTTTTCATGGGTCTTTATTTTCAGCACGCGTTGTTCTCTTTATGGATGGCATCCGGTCTCTTGTTTGACTTGTTGGATGAGCAGTTGTATATTGGACTTGCTTCCGATGTGAATTTAGTACACATCTTGGTCTGGTTAACACTTCTTCCCTCTGCAGGAGGTCAGAGTTTGTGATTAGCATTTGGGACTTCTTGCAACTTGCATTTGAAATTTCTTTGCGGTCTGGCAGTCATCATCCGTATCACGATCCTTAATTAAGTCTTTGGTCGAATTGACTTGGTGAGGACTTAATTTATGTGAAGTTTAATACCCAATCCATATTTGGGATCGATTTAATTCTCAATTAAATCGAGAGAATTAAATTACTTGAGGGAGTAGTGTTAACATGAATGTAGTACATGTTAAAACCCATTAATTCGGATCCATAAGTTTAATAGGAATTAGTTTGTTTGGAATTTAATGTTAACATGAATTTGGTACATGTTAAGATCCTATTTTAATTCTCGATCCATAGAGGATTTAATGAGAATTAATTTTCTAGAGTTTTACTACTAACATAAATACATTAATAGCGGTAGTACTCTAATTATTGCATTTATATTAATGTTTTTATACTAACATCGGGATATTTTTTTCTTCGGGATATTTTTTTTCTTCTTCTTTTCTTGCATAGCAGTACACTTTAATGTTTTTTTATATGATTGCGTAATTATACAAACATCTTTTCATGCTTTTTGCAAGATTAAAGTTGAATTTCAATCGAAGTTTAACCTTTTGAAGAATCTTGAGTTTCATCAATAAGCAATGACTTCATACTTTTCTCATACTTTAATTGCTTGATTGTGTATCTTGATAACATAGTACATGCTTCAGCAGTACAATCTTCAACGCTTTGATTCATCATAAAAATCAAAATTTTATATATTTTGATGATAAATGAATGTTTGACTCTTGAACTTGGCCTTTTTGTGCTTGTGATCATCAATTGATTCCATGTACTAATTTTGAAGATAAAAATCTTATCTTTGGCTTTACTGTATTCTAAAAATATAGAAATAATTTTCGCAAAAATTCAGATTTCGGTTCGTCAAAGCTGCCTTTGTTTCCTTTGTAAGGCCGTCACTTTTTTGTTTATTTATCTATTTCAAATTTCTTTATATTCCTGCGAATCTTGTTAAGAGATGGTCGTTTTTGATAGGTGCAGAAAGGTCTTCGATTCGTTGTCGAATTCGATATATGAGCCGTTGAAGTTTCGACTTTGGGGTTTCGGAACTTCGATTAAATATGACTTTGGGAATTGTTTACGCTAGCTCGAGTCCGATTGGGGTGATTCTTTTTTCCAAGTACTCGTCTCGAGTTGAGTTTCTATTTTTTTCGGAATTTTTTGAGATAGTTTAGGCCTCCCGTTTTATTCAGGAACGCCTACATTTTGATTTCTCGGCCCATTGTTAGCTTTTTGACTCCTTTTTTTGTTCGGCTTCTGCACTTGTGTGCTCCTTGCATTCATGTAGTGTAGAGTTGGAACTTGCATGTAGAATGGACTTTAGAAAGTCATTTGGTGCATTCCCTTTCCCTTTTCCTACTACTTACTTGCTTTATTTTCTTTCTTTTGTGGGTTGACGTTATGACTTGGTATGTTGGGCATATGCTTTTAACATTCCCCTCCCCCTTGTCGAGTTATATTTAGAGGCTTACATTGAATTGTAAGGATAATACTTACAGGGACAATATGGTAATTGCACCCTATTTTGTAATATAGATCTTTCATTAAATGCTAATATCAATCCTCCTATTAATTAGTTTTCTTTTTGTAATAAATATCTTTCATTGAATGCCAATACCAACATTAAAACTTTCTAAACCCAAAAAAACTCTAAAAAATTCTAGAAAATCTGTAAGAATAAAACTCCATTGTAGCAAATTCGAAGTTAAGGAACAATAATCCAATCCAAATATCGTAAAAAAAATGAATAAAAATGGTGAAAAATAGCAAAACAGAAGCATGTACTTTTTTTGAGTCATTAGAATACTAATTCAGTTAAATTTTTTCCAATTTAAAGTAAAATACCATGTTGAAATTGAAAAAACATGGTTCAATTGCTTTGGATTGTGCTGCATTTCGTTTGATGGAGTATTAAATGTGTGATATTATTGTTATCATCTGAAATTGTTTTTTGAAGTTTATTTGTTAAAATAATTTATTATAGTTTTTTATGATGATGCTAAGATGCTTGAAACCTAGGGTGTGAATTTGTGAATCAAGCGTTGTGTTTTTCTAATGTATGAGTGTTGTAGATTTGGAGATGACTTGATTTGATTATTCTAAGAATTACTTAGTATTCAAAGTGATACGATATACCACGAATAGCAACCAACATAACATAACTCCCGAAGTACAAAATATCAACATACGAAACATTAAAAATCCTAAAATGACAACTATCTAGAACAACGAACTACAATCCAAACAAAACAATGAGGCTGTGAGGATCAAGCGCACGCCCATTTACTTTTAGCTACAAGCACAATCACCGAACAACCAGAATCTGAAGCATTTTGTCCCAGCCTAGCAATGAAATTGCCGCCCATAGCGAATAGGGTGTAAGGCTGCAAATCTTAGTAGTATATATCTCAAGAATGAAATTAACCTCAATCACGCCCAATAGTGTACCAAAGTAAGATGATATTACTTCGATAGATAAGTAGTACATAATATTATTCAACTTAAGATCTTAATCTGAGTCATTAGTAATTTCATTATCATTTACGTATGTTCATAAATTCATCACTAGCGGAACATTCCAAGATGATGGCAATCGACAATAACATATGTACATTTCAGAAAACACACTTGATAACTGCATAACAAATCACTCGACACTCTGTCAGTGACAATGGCGACATACTTGCTCAGAAGCAACTCCTTTCGGCATAGCTATCACCGGGCTATTAGCAGTGCAGAGCAAAAACGCACTTATACCGGTACATAAGGCAAATAGGAATTGTACAACTCAACAAACACCATCAACTCATATCACATTTTCTTCCTAATACGACCCAAAGCATCACACCAATACACCTACTCACGACTCTGAGACCCGCAGACACAACTCATCCCACAATGCACGCTGTATTCAACATATAATTTAGCACAAAATCACATATATACACATACATATCCGTAATCAAATAGTTAATCAACACCACGTGGGAATAGATACTCACCTCTGACTAGCTACATCAAACTCCGCGCAATCACGACAAACGGACCTTTTAATATACAACTAGTAATATAACATTCTACTTATACTTCATCTACATTATCTATACTCCCAAAATAACCTTGAAAGTTATTATAACCTTATTCCAACTAAGTTACTTAGCTGCATTTTATGAATTGAGTTCAATTACTAGTTTCCCAAAACCCATAAAAGTTCGATAACAACTAATCATCCGTTTAACCATCTTTAATCCTGAAACCAATTAAGCGCTCAAACTTACAAAATTCATTTTTATCTAATATTCTCTAATCACATTTAAATCACAACCTACACCTCAACACAACTATAATAAAAGTCAGAATTGCACTTGTACCATATTAAAACCATTTTGGAAAAGTCAATAAATTCAACAAAAAGTCAGCCTCAATTACCGACATATTTACGACCCCATAAATTGATTATTATCACCTCTTGCTCACGATAATCTAAGCTTAGATGAAGGTTTCCATACCAAGTATCCACAATATCAAAACTCAAGGTCAACTCGAAAGTAACAAAAAAAGTCAACATCCTCCAAGATTTATGAAATACTCCAAAATTTGAGCTTTCTTACACTTGGCTTCGTAGAGGATTTCAAAGAGCTACCAGAAATTTTTAGGATAAAAGCTTGTAAGATGAGGAAGAAAATGGAAGAAAAAATTCAGAGAAAATGGGGGAGGGGGTTCGGCCTAGCTTTTGAGGAAAGAAGAAGATGATGATTAATCACTTGGATAGAGTTGAAATGATAACATGAGAGTTAGAATGCGAGGTATATTTAAAGAGAGTTGTGCAAAGGTCTAGATTCGGTTTTTCGGTTTAGTTTCGTCTCGGTTTAACAACACCAGCTACGTAAACTTCTGCTTTGGGAGCCATTCTATATGGCCTTAGTAGAGATCGGTGCGTTACCGGAACTACCTGTCCTTTGAGCTCACTTCTGCGGTGCTAAGCTTACTTGACTCCGCCGGAAAAACATCGACATACTCATAGACGACTGTGGCATCCTCTAACACAATTTCTCCTCTCTCTCCAAGTCGCGACCCACATGCAGATACCCAGCCCTTTCTTGTCAACTTCACGGCCTCAGTAGAAATAAAACTTGATGGCAGAATCTTCCTATCTCCCTCAAACACAACATCAGGTCTACCCGGACTCGCAAAAACAATCTCCTTGCGGTGGCAGTCAATTTTGGCGTGATGTCTCCTGCCAGTCCATTTGAATTAGATCAAAATCTGCCAATTCAAGCGAAGTAGATCCACAACTATGATTGATTACTCTTGTGATAGCCGTTTCGTATGAGTATTATTGTAATATTATTTAGGGGTTTAGAAATTTAACTTGTGTTAAGAGTGGTGTTGTTAAACCGAGGCGAAACTAAACCGAGAACGAGCAGTAGAAAGTCTTGAAATATTTTAAGCGCGGACCGAGACCTTTTTATCTTATCATATAGTTTAGTCATCATCATCAAATCCTCTTTCTTTCTTAACTTTCCCATCTTAATGGCGAAATTCCGCTTAAGTTTCCCCTTAAAAAATTTCTTCCACTTTCTTTACCTCATTTTGCGAGCTGGTCCTAAAGTACTACGGAGAGATTCCAGTCGTTACGTTTTGAAATTGCATGAGGATTGAATCTTTAGATTATTTCTTGAGTTTGAGGATGTTGACTTTTTGGGAATTTGAGTTGACTTTGAGATTTAATGTTTATTATGTTATAGAATTGCCATTTAAGCTTAGATTATCGTATAACAGTTGATAATTATCGATTTATGGGGTTGAAAATATTGAGGATTATAGTTGACTTTTGTTGACTTTTGTTGACTTTTTCTAAATGGTGTTTAAATGATAGAAATGTACTCTTGGACTTTATTTAGGATTGTTTTTGAGGTGTAAAATTAAGTGATTTTAGGTGATTAGAAGAGCGTTAGGATATTATGAGTTTGCTTAAATTGAATAGTGAATTGATTTGTGATTAAAGATGGTTAGAAATATGATGATTAAATTGTTAATATCGGAGCGTTAGGACCTTTGAAGGCGAAGTAATTGGAACTTCGATCATTAATAGGAAAGGTTGCGAGAACTCAAGTTGGAATGGGTGATAGGAGGAACTTTGTTGGGTTATTCGGAGGCGTATCGATATGAGATTTATATGTATATAGAGAGCGTTATATTATTAGTTGTGTTATGTGTAGTAATTATAATCTTGAATGTGTTTAGGCGTTGATCGAGGGAAGGATCCGCTGTTGTGATTTCGCGGAGTTTTCATTTAGTTAGCCGAGGTGAGTATCTATCTCACGGGTGTTGATTAACTATTTGATTACGAATATGTGTATGTGTATATATGTGATTTGAGTTGAATTATATGTTGATTGTGCGTTGTGGGTTGCGTCGTTGAGTTGTATTTGCGGTCTTATGAGTTGTACAGGTGTTTTTGAGGAGTTGTTGAGTCGTATTAGGAAGAGTTGTATATGAGTTGATGTTGTCAGTTGAGTTGTTTGTCCGGTATCTTGCTTCGTTCTAAATGCGATTTGGTGAGTTGCCTCGTGCCCAATGGTCGGTGTTAGCCGTACCTCGTTACGATTCGGTGATAGCTTTTTGTCGACGGGCAAGTTTCTCCCTACGGGTTGAGGTTGATTATATCTTGGCGTTAGTTGTAGAAATCCCAGGACTTATATTGAGTTGTTGAATTTTGATATTGTGGTTGAGGTTGATGCCTGTTGAGTCGTATGAGTTGATACAAATGTTGAGTTGGTTGTGTTGGCGGGATTGCTAGTCGTTGGAAATTTGTGGTGTAAGTTGTTATGCGGGGATAGAGTAGTGTCGATTATCGTGGATGTTATTCTGATTTTTCTTGATATTGGCGTATATTTATTGTTGATTGCCATCATTTTGGATAATCCTGCTAGTAATAATTTATGACCATATGAAATGATAATGAAACTAGTAGTGACTTTATGTTAAGACCTAAGTTGAATAAAATCATATACCACACTGCGTCAAATTGTGTAATAATGTAATTCATGTGGTACACTATTGCGTAATTGGAAGTTGATTTCATTCTTGAGATATGTATATTCACTAAGCTTCGCAGCTTACACCCTATTCGCTATGGGCGGCATTTTTATTGCTAGGTTGTGGGTGGTCTTTGTTAGCCTGAGTCGTCAGGGCTTTTAACTTGGTGTTTGTGTTGTAGAACTTAGGTGAGCGGCGGGTGGCAGTTGATCCTCACAGTCTCTTCATTTTGTTGGATTGTGCTTGTTGTCTGTATAGTTGTTATTTCGGAATATTTGTTGTTGTAGGTTGTTGTATTGGTACTCTGGGTTATGTTGTATACTGGTTGTTGTTATGTGGTTAGGAATACCACGATGGATTGTTTAAGTAAAAAGTGTTGTTGTCGATTGTATATTATTTTGTTGAGTTGTTTCAAAGGCAGGTCTCTTTTAAAAATTGAGTATCCATGATTGGTGACTGCGGTGTCGAGGATTTGGGGCCGATTCTAACCTCGAGGGGGCGTGCGACACACAGGGGCGGAGTTACGTACTCACTCTTAAGGGACAATCCTATATGCATGTAACCTCAACCGACCTCCCAACTGGTGTCATAATATTAAGGGGAACAAGTAAAGACTCCCGACATAAAGGTAAAATATCCACAAAACTCCGGGAAATAAAAGAATGAGTAGCTCCAGAATCAAAAAGTACCCTAGCCTCTGTATCATATAACAACAAGGTACTTGTCACGCCCTCGAAGCATCCAGTGCCTCTGGCGGCGGCGGCATTGATCTGGCCTCTGTCAGCACCGCTGCTACCATTAACGCTCCCATGGGTACTCCAACAAAGAGCCTAACCTCCATCGGCCTCCAAATCGTCCTCCTGCTCCCCAGTACCACTCCTCACCACTTGAGGCTATGCTTTGGTAGAAGATATCTTGGCTCTACCCACTCTCGAATCTGAGAACAATCTCTCATTATATGTGTCAGGGCTAGCGACATCGAAATCCAGTCATCTCTCTCTCCGAAAATCCCATTCTATGGCCCATCTTCCCTAGCGGAAACATCGAGATATCGCCGGACCACAGTGGCCGCTCGAGAGATCCACGGATCACGAGGAAATACCAGTCACGGAAGAAACTGTGAATAACTCGGCCGAGCCGGGGAGCAGAAACGACTCTAGGTTAGGCGAGTCTCTTTGAAGGTCCTCCTCACGGAACCTAAGACTGAATGATCCACATCTTGACTACCTCTGTCGTACCCTCTTCGACCCTCTGGCCTCAGGCTCAGCCAATTCCATCTCTACTTTCAATGCAGCGTTCCTCAACTCGTGGAAACTGGTGAAAGTCATCAAGGATATATGGTGGCGAATCTCCCATATCAACCCATCTCGGAATCTGTGAATCCTCTACTCCACCAGGTGGTGTCTGACTGGAAGCGGCGACATAACTCCAGCTAAACCGCCTGCCATTGCTCCTCGGCGGTCCAGTGCAGTCATCAAATCAATTCCTCTCTAGCGGCCATGTGGGTATTCATACAATAATTCTCTCTAAACACCGCTTCTCGCTCCCAAATCCTGGTCCTCCTCTAGCGGTTAGAGATAGTCGTAGGATTTACCCACTTGTCCTTGGCCGCTTCATGCGGTCGTAAGTGGTGAAGTTGACCTCGGCTCGCTTCAGTACACATTGGCTCAAAAATGGTCTCCCAATCTCTAATAGCTTCGATGGCATCAATTGAATTGACCCACCCCAAGGAACTTTGGGGGATCTCTCTCTTCGAGGAAGCAGGTCAAAACTTACTCTGCAGACTCGGCCTCCCATTTGGGCGCCATGTAATAGTATTACGGAATCCTCCTCGGCATGTAACTTCGTACCCGGCAGTCAAGCCCAGAAATCGAGGTGTACTCGGAACTGTTGCTCCACACAGCAGGCTCACTCAAGCCCACAACTCCACCCGGCTGCGTCGGCCTACAAGCTCTACCTCTGTTGCCCCTCGGTCTACTACGGGCACCTCACGCGGGGAGGCCGCTCTGCAGCGTCTCCGCTCTTGTTGGCATCTCGGCCGATCTCTGAAAGCGAAAAGAAAGACTTAGACTCGAGGGAAAAGACCAGCAGGACAACTCAAAAACCACGGCCCAGATAGACCACGTAACCTCCACGGGCCACCAAACAATGAAACCTACGCTCACGATACCAAATTGTAGCCAATGACCACTTGGTCCTGCGCTCTGAGGTTAGAATCGTCCCAATCCACGGACACGAGTTAGCAATCGATAGTTGACTCAAATTTAAAAAGACAAGCTGTCTTGAAACAACTCAACAAATAATATACAACGGATAAAAATAATTTTAAGAAAAACAATCATCATGGTATTCCTAAGCACAAAATAGTAACCAATACAACATAACTCCCAAGTACAAAATATCAACATACAACGACAAAAATCCCAAAACCATGAAGCAACTATACGAGACAACGAACTACAATCTAAACAAAATAATGTGGGGTGTGAGGATCAAAACACCCGCCCGTTCACCTAAGCTCTAAAGCACAAACACTGAACAAGCCCGAAGCGTAACGGCACCACTGTCAACTTTAGCAATGAAATTGCCGTCCATGAATAGGGTGTAAGGCTGCGAGAAACTTAGTGAATATATATCTCGAGAATGAAATTAACTCAATCACGCAATGGTGTACCAAAGTAGATGATATTTTCGATAGATAAAAGTACATAATATTATTCAACTTCAAAGGTCTTAATACGAAGTCATTAGCAATTTCATTATCATTTACGTATGTTCATAAATTCATCGCTGCAGACATTCAAGATGATAGCAATCGACAATAACATATGTACATTTCAAGAAGGAAGCTGTATAACCACATGACAATCACTCGACCTTACTCTATCAAGCAGCGGTAGCGACATCACAGCTCAACAACTAACCAGCTTCAATGACACAATCAACTCAACAACTCTATGACTCATGACTCTACGGCTTCGACAGCTTCGATATAAGTCCGGTTCTAGAACTAATGCGCATATAATCAGCCTCAACTTTGCGTGGAGAAACATATGCCCGTCGACATAAGCTATCAAGATTGTGTAAGTGCGAAGCAAAAACACCGCACTTATACCGAGGTATAAGGCAAATACCGGACAATACAACTCATGGCTTACCATCAACTCATATACAACTGCCCTGTCTGACTCGGCGTGGCAAGATATACCTATCGACTCCATGAGACCCACAGGGCCTGACGGCAACTCAGCCCCACAGCGCATATTGACATATAATTTAACACAAAATACATATATACACATACACATATACGTAATCAAATAGTTAATCGACACCCGTGAGGTCAGATACTACTTTCGGCTAAGCTATATAAAACTCCCTTAATCGCAACAACGGACGCTTTCCACGATCAACGCTGAAAGCAAACATTCCAAAATTATAATTACTACTTATAATATAAAACTAGTAATATAACATTCTACTTATATACTTCATCTCGTATCTATACTCCCCAAGAAATAACTTAACAGATTCCATTATAACCTTATTCCAACTTTAAGTTCGCCTTCCCATTTAAGGATTGGAAGGTTCAATTACTAGTTCCAAAAGCCTTAAAATTCATTATTAACAACTAACCATCCTAGCTACAACCATCTTTAATCTCGAGCCGATTAATACTCAAACTTACAAAACTCATTTATCCTAATATTCTCTAATCACATTTTAAATCATAACCTACACCGGAAACAACTATAATAAAGTCAAAAGTGCATATACCATATTAAAACCATTTGAAAAAGTCAACAAAAATCCTTATAATTCTCGACATATTTCAACCCCATAAATCAATTATTATCCTCTTATACTATAATCTAAGCTTAGATAGGCGGTTACACATGCAAATTATCGATATCAAAACTCGAGGTCAACTCAAGTTACCGAAGTCAGCATCCTCGAAGATTTTATGGGGAAATCACAAAGGTTTGAAACTCTTTGCAGCTCAAGCGTGGGGATGACTCGGAAAACTTCTCGAAATTTTAGGACCAAAGCTTGCAAGATGAGGAAGAAAATGGAAGAAAAAATTCAAGGGAAATGGGGGAGGGGGTTCGGCCCTAGCTTTGGGGAAAGAAGAAGATGATGATTAATCACATGGATAAGGATGAAATGATAAGATGGGAGTTCGTGCAAGATATTTCAAGAGTTGTGCAAGGTCTCGTTCGGTTTCGGTTTGGTTTTAGATATAGGTCTAACGACACAACGAACATAAACTTACCTTCATCGATTCTCATCAGTTGTGCATTTAGCAGACAATTATTGCGTTTGTGCAATAATTCTTGATTTTAGGGGACTATTTTGGCCACCTGGAGATGTTTTCCACCCACTACGTGGTGTTTTGCTTTCGGTTTAAAAGATTTAACTTAGAGAGATCTCAGAAATTTTTCTTTGTATTTTCTTAGGGCTTTTTTGGATGTGAATGAGATGTGTTATGTATTTTTTGTGATGGGTACCGGCCAAATGAGGCGTATTTATAGTCTTCTTCTCTTCAAATGCTCGCTTTTGATTGGCTTGTTTGATTTCAAGTGGATCATGATCTTGGCCAGTTGAATTTTGGGGGGCAAGATGGACGTGGGATTTTGAGGCAAGATGCGGACCGTTGGATTTTTTTTGTGATACTTGATGTCAGTATCAAAAGGCTTGATTCCTATACCTTTGATGTCCAAAGGATTTTAGGGCTATGTGTGTTTGTACTTCCTGCTGAGCCCTTGGGTTTTCTTCAAGCAAGCGTATTCATGATGGCTAGCGTTATGGCCAAAGGGTCAAAGGTCAGTCTGGCTCCCTCAGTCCTTGCTTGTATCTATAGAAGTTTATCCCAGATATCACTTTCGATGATAATTTAAGCCAATGCTTCTGCTCATTATCTCTTTGGTTGGATGGGGGCTTATTTACATGCTCTGAACACGGCCACTAATAGACCGGACGGTCCTTTGATGGTGAGGTATCATGGTAAAGGTAGAGGTAAAGTTTATTCCCTCAGTGATGCTCGCACAGTACTTCTTTCATGCTCGGTGACTTGGAAGGCTACTCTCCCTGATCGGGTAGGAATTTACTTCTTTGATGACAAAGTGAGCCATACAGTGCCTGATCGTTCCTTCTTTGTTTGCGTTCGAATGGGTCGAGTGTGCCATAGAATTGGCTCAGAATTCATAGTAGAACCCTACAATCCCTACCGCTTTTCTAGGCAGTTAGGCTACACACAATTTGTACCCAGTCTTGCCAGCAGTACCCGAGAGATGCAAATTTGTTCATGGACCTCAAATTCTAGCGCTTGTGCGTCTTATCTAAATGAGCAAAAATAGTAACATTTCTGAGTGATGCCAACTTTAAATAACCCGGCCTTTGTTGGTTATAAATCGTGGCTTAGCAAGTTCTTTTCATCCGATGTTCCTCTTTGTATGCGCACAAACTTTTATAGTAAAGGAAGAGTCTTCTTGCGGGCAGCCCAGCGTCCTTCTCCTTTTGGTTTTTCAGTCGGCCGGGTTCTGAGGAGACACTCTGCAGACAGTGCAGGAGAGGATAGAGACCCAAAGCAAGCTAGAGGTGCTCGGAAGGAGGCTTCTTCATCTCATGGTTCCAGAGTGGTCCCCTTGGCTTATCCTATTCCGGAGAGAGTTTTGATTCCTATACCTTTGGTGATTCCCAACAACGCTGTCGAGGAACAAGTATTTTACTAGTTTCTTTGTCCTTTTGTGTTGTCTTCTTTTTTATTCTTTTAGTTGATTCGCTCCTTTTCCATGAATTCCCTTGAGTAGCGGAAGTCTCTTAGATCTACTAATTGAGTCGGACGTACTAAACTTGTTGACACCGGGGAATCTCCCGAGTGTTTTGCCACGGAGGTAATTTGAGTCGTCTCCTATTCTTTTTTTTTGGCTCAAGGCGGATAATATTTTTCCATCTTTGGGCTTCTTACATTTGGTCTCGAATATGTACTAGGATCGAGGGAAAATCACGTGATAAGGTGTTGAAGGAAGAGGGAGATGTCATGAGCACCTTTTAGGTTCTCGCAAGGTTGGGGTCGGAGGTCTTCCCTGATCTTCATGGCAAGTTACAAGACTTCTTTCGATGGTGAGGGAAGCGGTTTCAACATCAGCAGTCACTTTCCAGAGTGGTATTTCCGACATTTCCTGCTTGAGTGGCGCCGATGATGTCTTACGAAGATGCGGCCTTGAACGTCGTTGTGAGGATTCGGGGAGGTGCAGGGAGGCACGGATCGGGGAGGCAGCCATCTTTGGAGAGCTCGTTCGAGACTTATGGATTCGGGCTCAGGAGTGGAGGTCCGTTGTTACTCAGCTTGATCTTGACGCAGCAGGTACATCTCGGTAGATTCATACCTTGGAGGAGAAGATTCGAGCAGAGCCGGCTAAGCATTTGGGATCTTTCTCTACAGAGTTAGAAGCTGCTAGATTAGGCCTCGTAGGACTATTGTAGTAGCTTGACCTTTAGACCATTTCTTGTCCTTTTCTATATTTGATGTAGTGGATCCTTTTCTTCGTTACGTTTATTCCACTTAATGCACTTCCTTTCTGATTGTTATTTTATTGCTGCTACTTTCCATTCTTTTATTGCATGCTTTCAATTTAATCCGACCCTTGTAGGACAACATGAGTTATGTTTTAGATTGTAAACATGATATGTAAAGAGGCGCCTACGTGCCTCGCGGAATCACTTCTTGAGGATCGAGTCAAGCGTAGTTCAAAGGGGTTTGATCTTTTGGCTTACCGTACCAAGGAGAGTCGGGCGGGTTTATCACCGTGCTCGGGGAGGTTGTGGGCATTTTATCCTCATGCTCGAGGAGTTGTGGAGCCAATCTATCCTCGTACTCGGGGTCTTGAGTGTGCTTTATAAGTATTTGAACCTCGGGTTTAGGTGCCCACAGTATATTACCACTTTGTTTGTTGGTTTCTTATTTTGCTTGGAATGCAAACACATGGCTTTCATGAGTATAGGGTATTGTTGAATTGTATACATAAGGTATTAGTCTTCGAGCGGGCATTTATTCCATAATATACGCTCTTGGATATATTATGTATAGAATTCGTTCCGTACCCAGCAGGAACTCATCCAAAATGCTATTTGGTTTGTACAGAGATAGCTAGTCCCGTAGGGTTTGTTTGTAGATATAACATTGGATCCTTATTTCCTCTAATTCTTCTAGAAAACAATCGCGTCTGAGACTGGAAGTGTCCCAGTTAAATGCGTCAAGCGATATCACTGTCTCGTTATTCTTCTCAGTATACTGGAAGGTAGACATGAATTTTGCCTTCCTAAATTTCCCATGGATAGAGAGGCTTTTTATTTGTTTATTGGGCTAGGAAGGCAGCCTTATAAAGTATGTCTTACTGCGTTCTTGAGGTTTACGACCCACCAGTGAATGGTGATCTTCATACACGGGCACTCCTTTATGAGGCGGACGGTGAATACTCGTGGATGGATTTGTATATCGAATTCGTCCCGATTGTTCGAGGAACTTATTGAGGCGCCCCCACCCAGTTTAGGCGATGAGTGAGTCTTACGATATGGTCAACTCCTTGAACTTATCATTGGGTCTGCATTCTCTATAACTACCAGAGTTTCCATGCTTGGGGTATCGTCTTTGAATTCACACTCCATTCGTCCGTTTAGCGTCTTTCTTCTTGATATGCATGGGAGTTGGTCATGAATCTTTCCTTCATTGCTTCCAATGAGTAAATATACGGACTAGAAGGTACTCCTTTAAGTAATCTCATCTTGTTCCTTTAATGTTGAAAGATTTGGCAAATCAATTGCAGATTCATTCTTGATATGAAAAGAGTAACAAAGTCACATGTACCAGCTATTAATACTCCTGCTCGGATTGAAATTCCGAAACAAAATGATGTAGCAAGTACATCTAAGGCACGCCTAAAGTATGGCCGACCTGTGGGTTCCAAAGATAAAAATTCTCGAAAATGTCAAGGGGCACAAAAGATTGATAAGAATGAAAGTGATCTTGATAAGACACTAAATGATAATGATAACCCCGTAATAGAAAAAATGTGCTCTTGAAGAAATACAAGATGATGAAAATGAGATCATTGAAAATGATATTAAAAATAAGAGTGATCTCGAGATTTCTATCAATTATGTTAATATAGAAAATCTTTGGAACCGGAAAAATGAGGATATTGATGAAATATTTACATTCTCCATTGCATATGAAATTATGAATGAAAAGGGATAGATGCGAACCCGGATTATATGGTTGAATGTCAAGGTCAACTTGATTGGCCAAAATGAAGATTCAATAGATATTGAATTAAAATCTCTTAAAAATCAAAAGTATTTGGGCCCTATTATGATTATCCTAAGTATGAAACACATATAAGTGGGTGGTCTTCTTGAAATTGAAACAATAAAAAGCAGAGATTGTAAGATACAAGGCTCGTCTTTTTTGTCTACAAGATTTTTCTCAAAAGATTTAGAATTGATTATGAGGTAACTTATTCTCCTAATGTGGATGCCATTACTTTTAATTCTTTAATTGATGCATGGAGTGTCTAATAATCTACATATGCATCTTATGGATATTTGTTCTTTGCATCTTATATGGAACAACTTCATACTAAAATATACATGAAAATACCAGAAGGATTTAAGATGCATGAGACATCGAAATCTAGAGAAATGTATGCAATTAAGTTGCAAAGATCATTATACGTGTTAAAGCAATTCGTACGCATGTGGTATAATAGGTTAAGTGAATATTTACTTAAAGAATGCTAGATGAATAATCCTATTTGCCCTTGTATTTTGATAAGAAAAAGAACATCTGATTTTGTAATCATTGTTGTCTATGTTGACAGAGCTTAAATATCATTTGGAACTAATAAAGAAATCGGAGAAAGCGATAGATTATTTAAAAGAAAGAATTTGAAATGAAAGATTTGGAAAAAGCTAAGTTACGCGCTTGATTTATAAATTGGTATACTAAAAATGGTATACTAGTAGTGCCAATCAAATTATCACGAGAAAAGAGTGCTCAAAAGGTTTAACATGGATAAAACTAATCCTTTGTGCACATCAATGATGGGTAGACCACTTAATGTTGAAAAGGATTCCTTCCGTCCTAAGAAGAAAAATGAAAAGGTCTTGGTACCAGTACCGTACAGCAAACGTTAATGTATCTTGCTAATTGTACAAGATCTGATATAGCTTTTGGAGTGAATTTAGTAGCAAGATTTAGTTCTTGTCCTACAAAGAGACATTGGAAAGGGATAAAATATATATTTCGATCTTCGAGGTACGTCTAATCTTAATTTGTTTTATCCTAACAATACAAAACACGTTTTGCTTGGTTATGCAAATGCAGGTTATTTGTCAGATCCACATAATGGTAAATCACAAACAGGATATGTGTTTACATATGGAACTCTTTATATCTTGGAAATCTAGAGCAGACACTGTGGCTACTTCTTCAAATCGTCGAAGTTATTGGCCTCCATTAAGGAAGTAAATAGTGTCGTAATTTGAGATCGTTGACCTGATATATATACAAGCGTCGGCCTATCAGGCGGTAAGAGTCGATAATATTATTGTATGAAGATAATGATACATGTGTTACTCAGATGAAAGAAGGTTATATCAAAAGTGACAAAACCAAACACATTTCCCCAAAGTTCTTCTCATTCACTCAGGAGCTCGAAAGAAACAGAGAGGTAGATATCCTAAAATAACCCGTTCACTTTAATATTATAGTGATAGTATATAGGTTTCTCGATTGGAGTATTTCGAGACTGAAATTAAAAATTTGAAGTTGAGTAGTAGAGGAATTAACAAATCGGTCGGTTAATTGAGTATATTTGGTTTGTGGTGGGACAGGAGATAGTATAAATAATTTTTGGAATAATATCGATATATCGAGATGAGTATGAGATGAGTAGTAATATATGCCAGGGGAATAACACAATGGAAATCGGTTCGTTGAGATTTAAGTCACGGAAGGTGTAAAATTAACGAGGGAAACCAAAAGCGGAACTTAGAATTTCTTCCCCTCTAAATATCCCACCTACACTTCTTATCTCCATCACAAGTAAACCATGCTGCCACACTCATGGCGAGAAATGCTCTCAATCCCCCGCTTTGAATTTTTTTTCCATTTCTATAAAATCGATTGTAAGCTAAATCAAGAACAAAGTTGTGGATTTTCTTCTCCTCATCATCCTCATCACATCTAGGTAAGAAAAGATCAAATCTTTTTTGAGATATTTATTGAGTTTTTGAAGAGTTGACTTTTTAGAATTTTGTTGACTTTTAGATTTTGAATTTATTATGGTATAGAAATGTTATCTAAGTATAAGTATAGGGGGTTAAGCGGTGATTTTGAGTGATTATTAGGCGTTAGAAAGTGGTGTAAGTTGAGGTTGACTTTTATTGGCTTTTCTTAAATTAACTTTAAATTGTAATATGATGTTAGAAGACTTTTAATATAGTTGTTTTAGACATAAATTATTGGTTTTGGATATGAATGCGTAGGGTGGAGTTGAAAGTTTGGAAAAGTTAGGTATGTCATTTAGTGTTTGAATTGGAGGTTTATGTTTGTGGATTAATTAATTGTCGATTGATTATTGGATTGATTAGAATGTCTTCCAAATATTTATTGTTGGGGTAATAAAGGCGATGACGAATATTGATATTTTCTGAAGTTGGCGATTAAAGAATGTAGTTATGTTGGAATAATTAAAAGTGTATACCAATCTTGGGGATAGGATGATTGCTAGGGTTGTAAATTTGGAATGGGTAGGGCGTGGAATAACACTCGGGGTTATATAGATGCTAAGAGGGTTATTCTACAAAATGTGTTATAATAATATAATTTCTTAAGATAGGAGTTGAGCACGGATCTATACGGTGCCTAGAGTGGAGGTGCGCTTTTGGGCTCAAGGTGAGTACAAATCTCACGATTGGGACCTTTAATATATTATGTTATATATTTTGCATGTGTTATCTTGGGATTATTCGATATGTGTATTGTGTGATTATAGTACTATGTGTAGCTTTGGTTATGATTCACATACATTAAAATAATTGAGTTTTTGGGTTATATTATGAGATAATTGAGATTATGATTCATATCATGAGATATTAGTGATTATGATTTATATCATGGATAGTTGTGAATATGATTCATGTTATGAGATTTTGTGTGGTATTTGTGTAATGTTGTGTGGTGTGTCTTGATGTGTTTGATTGCTTTTGTGTGTTACTTGCGGGCCGGTGGTGACCTTGCGACAGGAGGTTTGGTGTGGTGTGCATATTGTGTGGGTAGCCCCGTGGATTCGGGAGGTTTGGTGTGATATATGCGCATTGAGGGAATGTAACCTCGATTCGGGAGGATGGAGGTGGAGGCCTCGTCGATTATGTGGAGGTGGATTCACCGTATGTGTATTATTTTGGAGGTGGATTCCTCGTATGTATTATTTGGACGTGGATTTCTCGTATGTGTGTATTATTTGGAATTAGTTCCTCATGTGTGTATTATTTGGAGGTGGATTCATGTGTGTGTGATATTTGGAGATTGGATTCCTCATTTGATGCCTTTATTGTCTTTGGCTTGTTTCCCTTGAATGAATATCGTTAATTATGATTATAAGCTCGTATTAATATAGTATTATATAGTATAAGAGGATTCTATGTGAGTTGTGATTTGTTATGCATTGTGTAGCTTTGGTTGATGTACTTATTTCTCTTATTTATATAAGTATGAATATGTATATGTGGGATCAAGTTTAATGGTATTTGTATTCACTCGGCTTATGTGACTCCACGATACCATGGGCGTTTATCTTAGGTTACAGGGTTGATCGTGAGGTTGTTGGCTGCATTGATAAGTGAGATTAAAGATCGTATATGAAGCGGTGGTGGCATAGGAAATCCTCATCAGTCATTTCCCTTGTGTTGTAAATTTGTATATTGTTAGACTTGTGTATTGTATTTCATTGAAATTACAGTTTGTCATACTTTGCTATGTTGTATTTTGGATTTGTGTATCTTTGAGTTGTATAAGTATGGTGAATTTGTATCATGTTGTTCGTTGTTTTATTGTATATGTTGTTAGTCCCTGCGATGGACAAAAGGGTATTTTTATTATTATTAATGTCAAATGAAGTCTTTTATGTTGTCATCAGTAGGTGGTGAAGCTACGGTGTCTGAGTTGTTGATGACCTTAACCTCAGGCGACCGACACAGAGGCGAATAGATTACATATCGGTATATCGTTTGAGATATTTGAAGACCTACCCCGTTTGATTGAAAGGGAAGCATCTGCTGTTGTACTCTTTTTCGCCCATGAGGGTTTTACATGCCATTTGGATTTTTTCTTTGTAAGATTTTAACGAGGCAACATATGCCTCAGAAATGCTTGATGAAAGATATTTCAAGAGGAGGTGTTATAGAATTCAACATATAAATAGTAGTGTTGAAATATGGGAAAAGTAATAGTGTTTTGCCGGATGAATTTTGCACTGTAAATACCCCATCCCTGTAAATAAAAATGTATCCTGAGACAAAGCATTTTTTTCTCCATTATGCACTTTCGATTTTGATTCTCTGTGTTTTTAGTAATAGATAATAGATATAATATAGTAATAATAACAACAGTTTGAACTATTAAATATCCGATTTTTATAACACAAAATGAGTTATTCATAGATATTCAACTAATAACCCGTATGATTGAATGCTCGAATGATATCCAAATCTTGTCCAATCATTTGCATCGATCAATATTGCAAGTTCGAATAATCAAATTATTACCGACTCAATAAGTTGTTTACCCATCAAGTAAACCATACTCAAGCTAGCTAGCTCTTCTCGTGCACCAACCTATAACAACTCAGCCACACATATTGAAAAGCCTGTAAACCCCATTTATTAAAAAAGCTGTAAAAACTTAAATTATTAGTACTAACAAGTAATTTCTTACATACCCTCCCCCAACTACCATTTCTCTGCCCCCCACTCTATCTCTCTCGGGTAATCCATAAAATACTCTCTTTAAGCAAGCAATAAGTTCCCTACTTCTACTTTCCTCTGTTTTTATTACAAATATTTGTTTAGGGCATATTAATGTTAGTTGGTGTTGAATATGCTAGATTATAATTCATCGTACCGAAACGTAGAAGAGTCATCATTCACATCTTCAAGCAAAAACTCAATGATTAGTAGCAATGATGCACACAGCCATTGTACAAGTTTCGGCAGATTATCATTCGAGTTACCATTTGTCCCAAATAGTTGTTCATTATCTCCTGATAAAAACTTAAAACCACACCGTTCCTCGGACTCATCTTTCCAGGCATTTGATGGAAAAAATTTGTTGGGGGGTCTGAATTTGAGGGACTTCAGCCTTGTTCGACAGATCGGAAGTGGAGATATTGGGAGAGTTTACTTGTGTAAGCTGAGGAAAAAGGAGGAGGGAGGGGGCAAGATGTATGCCATGAAGGTTGTTGATAAAGTAGTGTTGGCAATGAAGAAGAAGGTCCAAAGAGCTGAAACTGAAAGGAAGATTATGAGAATGTTGAATCATCCATTCTTGCCTACTCTCTTTGCTGAGTTTGAAGCTTCCCAGTTCTGTTGTGTGGTTATGGAGTTTTGTGAAAATGGTGATTTACATTCTCTTAGAAACAAACAACCCCATAAACGCTTCCCTCTCACTTCTGCCAGGTAAGTTTATTTTTCACCTTTTTATATATATTTTTATATGTTATACTCTATCCGTCCATTTTTCTCTTATGGAAGTTGTGTTTTTTTTTTTTAGTAACAACTCTAAAATTGGTTTTTATTTTAATTTGATGGAGGGAAAAACAACTTGGTAAGATTAAAAACGCATGTTTCCTGTTCTTCAACCATCCAAAAAAATGACATAAAATTCTTTCGCCCGATTGAAAATATATGATTTTAGATTTTTTAGAGTGTTCGAAACTTTTAATTATCGATATGGAATTAATTATATTATAAAAAAATTATAATAAATTATTTTTGAAAATATTTTTAAAAACAAAGTTATTGATATAATTTTGTATTACAGCACAATTAATAAAATTAATTGATAATCAAAGTTGGGCCGTATAAAAACTAAAATATATCAATTTGAATTACAGCTAGTATACATTAACGGTCCATTATATTTTTTGTTAAACTCTAACCATAACTATGACTTATGTCTATTATAGTATAATCTCTTGGGTGAGATATATTTGAATTCATCTAAAACATACGGATAAAAAAAAATCTAAAACATATTGCCAAAAGTAAATATTCCTTAAAAAAATTAGGCTAAAATTCATATAAGCACATGAACTTTTAATAGATACTTAAACCTTTCAAATAAATTTCTAGGTTTCTTTTGACACCTGAACTATTAAAAACTTTGACATTCAGAATTTTTTTTTCACCAAATTAATTTTTATGATTTGTAATTTCATCAAGCAAATATCATTACCCCTCATAATAATTAATTTGGTGGAAAAATAGTTTGAACACCACATATTTTAAAAGTTCAAGTATCAAAAGAATTCACAAGTGTTTATTTAACATATTAAAATATTTCAAATAGTCAGATGCATATATGAAATTTAGCCTAAAAATTATACCATAGTAACTAGTAAGTGAAAGGTGTACTTTTACCATTTTTGGGGGTGTAATTGGCATAAAATTTTAGATAAATTTAAATTTATATCACATATTCAAATTTCTCTCCACTATAACTTTCTAATTTTGGTAAAAAGAAAACATAATTTGGGATTTCTAAATATAAAAAATGTGATTAAGAATAAAGGATGAAAGGAGTAGATCATATATAAAAGTAAATTTCATACAGGCACATGGATGAAGGAAAATATTTTTTTAAATAGGCAACACGAGCGGCTTTCAGCATTTGAATAAGCGTCGGCTTTGATATTTGTTTGCACAGGCTTTAAAAAAAATGCTTTTGATGCGAGGCTACTGCTTTAATAGGTAGCTTGTGTGAAATAGAAAAATTATATATATTACGAGCTTTTATGGTTATTTTTTAAAATATGAAAATTTAGTGGATAAATTTTAATAATCGATTTTAAATTTGATCGAAAGTAAAGGGTGTAATATATATATATAATGTTTATTTTGTCTTTGAATGACCCAGTAGAGTTCTCCAAATTTTTTTTAACTGAAGTCGTGTGCAAAAATAATCATAATTATCTATTTAAAAAATTAAAAATTTCAAGTATCTATTTAAAATATTTTTCTTTCATTCAAATGCATCTATAAAATGAAACACAGATGTCAAAGCATCTATGAATGATTCTGAGAAAGATCTCTTTGTTTGTATGTGCTAACAAAGACTGCTCAAATCACACAAGTTGTTATCTTGTGTAGTTGTGTTTCCTTGAGAAGCCCAAAATTTTAAACAATAGTACTTTTTGGTCAATGACATATCCCTATTTTCCGTTTCTTAAATTTTATATTTTTGGTAGTTTGTCTTTTGTAAAAGTGTGAAATCATCATTTTAACGGTCTCTTAAGGTTACTATTCTAAAATATTATGGAGGATTTAATTACGAGATGCGCCTTAATTGATTAGGAGACAAGAGATTTCATTTTAACCACTTCAGTTGAAAAAACGAGGGTAATGTTACTTAACATCTTTATCAACTGAGCTATATGCTGGAAGCATCGTTTGCCTTTTGTCTTCCTACTTATGGTAGTCAAGTTCAACTTTTGCATTGCCCTTTTTACCAAATCTAAAATATGTTGATCTAATTGAGTATAATAATTGAAGGCATGAAAAGAAAACTGCACTACTATAAAATACGTAGTATAACATTGTAGAAATATATGACAATAAGATAACGTAGTCATCAAACTACATGTCCAGTCATTGTTAACAGAATAGCCCTCTATCTTTATATTAAATAGGTGGTATTTTGTTAATTAGTAATAAGTGACGGGATGTTTTGATGATGTTTTTTTTATAAAAAAAAAATTGGGGGGTTATATTGATGATGTTAATCTTGAAACCAAACCAAAAAGTGAAATTAATTTTTAGATGATTAAAACAAGTGTAGTTGATATGTTGATTTTGGCTGTAATCTTGTTCAATTGTTTGACATTATTTGCAGATTCTATGCAGCTGAGGTGTTGGTGGCATTGGAGTACTTGCACATGTTAGGAATAATTTATAGGGACCTTAAACCAGAAAATGTGTTAGTTAGATCCGATGGCCACATTATGCTCACAGATTTTGATCTATCACTATGCTCAGACTCGATCGTAGCTGTTGAATCATCCGATTTTTCTCATGATTTATCATTTTCATCATCAAACCAGAGCCGTACCAGAAGCTCATATCCTCCAACCTCATTCTCCTGCATCTCCGCCCGCCTCTTCCGGTCCAAGAAAGTCCAGACACTCTCAAATAACCGGCTCTTCGTGGCTGAGCCGGTCTCTGCCAGGTCATGCTCATTCGTCGGGACCCATGAGTACGTGGCACCTGAGGTGGCATCCGGCAGCTCCCACGGAAATGCAGTAGATTGGTGGGCCCTTGGTATATTTATCTACGAGATGATTTATGGACGCACCCCGTTTGCTGGTCCATCAAATGAAGTTACCTTGGGCAACATAATAAAAAAGCCTCTAGCATTTCCTACTCATTCACCAATAAACTCTACTGAAGCAAATGCCAGGGATTTGATATCCGGGCTGTTGAACAAGGACCCAACCCGGAGATTCGGGTGGAAGCGTGGGGCCGCGGATGTGAAGACCCACCCGTTTTTTAAAGGGTTGAATTTCGCGCTTATTCGGACAGTAACACCGCCAGGGGTTCCAGTAATCAGGAGGCAGAAAACAACACCGTTGCTGCAGTTTAAGAAAAGGCAACCGAAGCATACGGACTACGGAGTCATTTGATTTTTTTTAATTGGACATGGTTAGTGGGATTAAACATGTTACAATGTTTAGGAAAAACAACAGATGTACATATGTGATGCTTATTCTAGATGAGTCGACGTTGATAACTCAAAAGTATTGTCATTGTTGACAAATTTGGCCAGCTATGTAGACAATATAATTGATCTTATTATAAGTTATAATTAGCCAACCTATCAATTAAACCTCCTAGGTGGGGAGTACGTGGTCCTGTTGAATTTTCACAATAAATTTATTTTCGTTTGTTTTTCTTTCTCGTACTACTAAAAATTGACTTCCTGTTTCAAACTTTTAATAATCTGAGGATGTCATTAAATTTAATAAGAATTTAAAATTAATTAATTTAATATTATTTTTTATTAAATTTATTTGCTTTGATAATTAATTATTTTAAAAATTGAATACAATAACATCTTATCAAAATTCTTAAATTATTTTTAAGTTAAATTCTTAATTTAATTTTATCCTCTTAATCAAATCAAAAGGGCAAGGAATATTATGCATAAGTAAGTAACTTAATAACTTATGCATGGTGCATAAGTAAATCTCGCTTGGGTCCCATTACACGTGTTGGTCGTCAATGGCTCTTATCTGGCAATGCAATAGCAATGACAAAGTAGATCAATTTCTCGCCGTCAACCTTAGTGACAATCGACGAAACTACTTCGCGTTATTCCCATTTTCTTAAATGACTTTCTCCTTGATAAATAAATGCCATGCGTCTTTCTCTTGATTGTTGTTTAGACTTAAATAGCATCGATTTTGTCGGTAATCGGCTACATCTCTTGATCATGATTACGCCCCAAAATTTAATTAGGATTTAATCTTTTATTTTACTATTGATCCATTCTCCTAATATCACTCAATTTCTTCCATATTTGAATTTATTAATTTCAATGTTCAATGGTTTATATGTAATTTTAGTAATTAAAACTGAAATCATTCTTTTGGATATTGTAACTACTTTCTTTCTGATTTATTTGTATTTGTTATATTGTTTCTTTTGATCTTTCCATATTTGTGGGATTCTTTTTTTTTTGTAAGAGTAATGAATTGGATCTTGATGCGAATTTAAGAGTTTGGGTTCTTTATTTATAATAAAGTTGACCTTTTTTTTTTTATCTATTTCAGTATTGCTTTTGATCTTTCTATAGCTTAGGTGGTCTTTTTGTATGAGAGTTGAATTGGATTGTTGATGAAAATTAAAGAATTTGGGTTCTTTGTTAATTGAGTTGTTGTCTCTTGTTTAGGTTATAGTTAAAAATTATTTGAACTTTTGAGTTTGAAATTCAAATCTTTAATGTTATTAATCTGTTTAGCTGATCTAGTGATCTGTTAATAAACTTGTAATATCGGATTCTGGTTGTATGTTAATTCTTTGTTCAGTTAAGGAAGAGTTTTGCTACTAAAAAAGTTGAATTTTTTGAAGTTCCATGATGATCAAGTAATTTTTTTTTATTTTTTTTTTATTGAATGTCTTGTAATTTGAAGTGAAATGGTGTTGTATCTTGTAAGTTTGGTCACTGCGAGCTACTCCAAGGTTATGGCAGCTCCAATATTTTCTACTATTTTTTGTTTGTTAACGCGTTCTCGTCTTTGCTCGAGCAATAAAACCATTAAACACATGTATTGGTGATTTTCACATATACTATTAGGCTATATAAGAGATTTTGAATGGTTTGAGATGATTATATAGTCGTAATTCTTGAAAACAAATTAAGCAACTGTCCCAATGATTTTCACATATATATTCTAGAAACCATTAGGCTATACAAAAGGTTTTGAATGGTTTGAGATCATTATATAGACATAATTTACTAAAAACCATTAAACATGTGTATTGGTTTTCACATATATATTTCAGCCAGATTAGAGGTATCTGAGGTTTTGAATGGTTTGAGATGATTATATAGACATAATTTACTAAAAACCATTAAACACATCCAATGGTTTTCACATATATATTTTAGAAACCATTAGGCTATCCAAGAGGTTTTGAATGGTTTGAGATGATTATATAGGCATAATTTACTAAAAATCTAATGGTTTTGACATATATATATTTCATAAACCATTGAAATTTATCTAAGAAGGTTTTGAATGGTTTGAGATGATTATATAGTCATAATTTCTTGAAAAATTGTAAATAATACCATTAATTCTTTCCCGAGTTTGTAATCATAACAATTATTAAACAAATTAAACTAATTAACTTCATTAAATGATTTTACACCCATGCGCTTTCACATGAAACCATTACCCCGGAAATCGTGGAGCATAATTTAGTTCAAGAGCTTGCAAAACCTAGAGGCAATCAACGAAGGTATAAATTACAACAAAAATCCTTTAAGTAGTAAATTAATCAAACCACAAGAACAATTTTGAATATTTGGACTTTGGAGCTTTTTAATTAGTTGAAACAAAAAATTTAGTTCAAAATTACATACTGCGCCATTAATTGCCCATGGGATTCAATCATACAAAACAATTACCAAAACAATTAGGCATAATTTTACTTTAAAATTACGTACTAACACCATTCTATTCACTTCCTAAAGTTTTAATCATGTAACACGTACAAACAAAAATAAAAAATTTGATAAATTCAAAATATAATTCTAGGGAACTAGTACCTTGAGTAAGTAAATTTCTAGTGTCGAGCTGGTGAAGTTGAGCTAGCAAAATTAGGTAAAATTCCAGAGAATCAAACAGATATTAGTGAGAAAATTAAGGAATGTGAACGAAAATGGTTTACAATTTTTTGGTAAGCAATACGGTGATATTTTTTATTAAAAATTGGGGCTTGTGATCGGCCTGCTTGATGGCCCCGAAAACTAAACACTACGCGACTGCTGCGTAAGCAATAAGAATGCAAGTAACCACTTAGTTTCCTTGGCATCCAAACCGATATGCTTCCTTCTATTACTTTAACAAAATCAAATAAAAGACCTATTTATGGTTTGTTGTAAATTATTTTTTCAATAGGTATCAATTTGTCATTTTATGGATTAGGTTGGATGTGTTGTTATTAGGACTATTTGCTAATAGACTCTGGTATGTGATTTATGTGATGGGCTAGTTTCGTTAATGGAGCATGCTTATGTCGGACCAATCGGAAGTGATTAAATCTACTTTTAAATATTTTCCCCCATAATTCTCCGAACATTTTATTCCGTAATGTTACTTAATGACTTTTTATAATTTATTTAATAATATGTATTATTTATTTGTCTATTGTAGTATTATTTTTGTTTAATACTATTTATCTAATAAGACTCCAGATAAAAATACAAAAGACTTGTGTCAAGTTAGGTGTATGAAGGAAGAAGAATGAAACATATTAGTAAGAGAAAATGACTCAATGACCGTTGGAAGACATACTTTCTTAGTTTTTAGCTTCTTTTATTTGGAAGTACGCTTTGGATTACTTGACTTAGTAGGAATGAAGCAATTTTCAATCATGAAAGATCCTTGACTAGCTGGTTTGGGGCGTATTCCTGAAGCTTATACGGAATGTGCCGTCAGCCTTGAAATGAATTAAATCTTGTCGCTCTTAGAGGTAGAAACTTACCTCGAAACGAAGCCGGAGCTTTGATGCATCCCGCTTTCCTTTTCGATTCACCCTCCCAATTGATCATGAATCGGTGTATCGTAGAAGTTGCGAAAGAATGCGAGATATCGCTTGACATATCAAATATGATAAACGAAATGGCTCATGGCTCACTTTTTCCTCACGAAGGGGAATTGGACAATTATAGAAGAGACTATCTTATTGCTTGTGATGATAATATTTAATGTGAATGACTTAAACATATTTTTAACTTTTCATCGCTTCGGAGTAAAATTTATTCTGTTATCATACTTAATACCAAGACTTCAGATTATCGTATAGTTTTTTATTCTTACCCGATTTTTTGTTTTCTCGTGTTTATGTAAGAGCATTATCGAGTTATCAAAAATGTAAGAAGAGAATGAGATGCGAACCTTCACGAGGGATCTCGAAATTGCGAAGTTTTTTGGCGGCTCCTGCCCAGTGTTGAATGTTTGCGAAATTTGGCAGATACATTATTATTAGTGACTTTAATATTATTTCTTTTGATTATGAATATGTAATAGGTGGAAAGGCTCCACACATTTATTTTCTGGTTAATATATGACATTATTTATAAAAAATAATAATAATTGGTTAAGCTAGTAACCGTGTACTTTTTCTTCCAACCTTGTATCTTAACTACAAGTAATAGTAATCCGTTTATTTCAAATAATAAATATTTTTTAACACAAATATTTTGTCAAGGAACTATAAATTTCCTTAAGAGGTATAATTAATTATGTAATAACTTGGATTCGTACTAATATTATTGTAAGAGTATACTAGTTGCTCGATTGGATTATTTTGAGGAGAAATCAAAATTTCGAGAAGTTGAATAATTGTCAACACGAATCGAAGAAAAAAATTAAGGGGAGAAATGGAATCGTAGAATGTTGGGGGAAAAGGTTGAGTACGCTATTTTCCTGGGCCTTGGTTGAGGTACATTTGAGGGTAGTGGATTGGCCCGATGGTATGGGGCGTCTTACCGTTTTAATTGTCGATCTTACCGTTACAACTGCACTTAAACCAATGAAACTTTCAAATATCCAGCATTCACACTCAAAATTATATTACCCGTTAATATCGTTACGTTCATTCTGACTTTAAAATTCTAAATACCGAAATGTAGTACCCAGGCAGGTCGTTGTATTTTATTTATTTCAACTTCGAATTTTATTTTATTTTATTTTTCCTCGAAATAATCCACCGAGCAACTAGTGTACTATTCACAGTAATATTATTAGTATGGAAACGGATTATTACAATCTACCCACCTTATAAAGAATTTCATCCTCGAAATTTAGTCAAACTAAACGCATTGCTTGTCTCCCCCTGATATTTTCTTATTATCTAATATCGTAATACTTTATCTTAGATAGTCCATCCATATTTACCGCTGACTTTACACACTTTCCTTGCTTTATATGACCTCAATTATTGCCCGATCTCACAAATACTACTAAGGCTACATGACAGCGACATCAAATTTCCTTATCGCGCTTTTGTTAATAATTTCGCCTTGAATCACTAGCTAACGTTAACTTGTTGATTTATGTCCTTATGACTTTTATACCTCCACGAGAAATCTTATGGTTTCTTGACATTACAGCTGCGTAACCTTTAATTTAATCTTATCGGCTGATAGATCGGTGCTGCATGTACCCCAGTCGTAACCTTTAATATACTTATGCAGCTCGTGACCCCACTTGATCAACATTACTTCGATTCTAGCTCCCATGAGGTCTATAAGTCCCTCTTTGTTTAATTCTCCTTTATTATAAGTCATTTATTCACTCTGAGCTCGTTATTAATGTATTCTCTTTCCGTACTCTTATTACATTATCCACTAAATTAACTTTAAATATTCCACCTCGACCCAATCGCGTCTCCTTTATCGTTCGCTTAGAAGTTTAAACTTCATTTTCATCTTATTCTGACAGCAACTTGCTCATACCACACCCAATAAATACCGAGTCCATGTTCACGCGGCAGAATGATGCGATTATTACTTATCCTGATTACTCACAGTATCTGAAACGATTCATAATTGTTTTAAGTTCCAACATCTTACACAGCGATCAAATGCTAATCCGTAAGTACATGTCACTAAAATCCTCCTCAGTAACCTTTTAATACCCTTAAGTTCATCTGATTGCACCAGCTTTATCACCAGAAACTTTAAATTCAACACCCGAAGTCCGCTTTCGATAACTTCCCGATGCCGTCGGTCTACTCGTAAATTCTCAAACATATTGTCCACATTTCATCTAAATAGGTTTCAGCCAGGAGTTTAAATCCTCGAGAATAACCGTTGAATTATCCGCAGATAAACTCCAACCGCTGAACTCTTCTTAAACATTATTAACGGATGAGCTATTTCTTTTCTTATTCGGCTTTCGATTTGTATCCGCTGCACTTGCTCACCGTTTAAATTCGAACGCCGTTACACGTTTTCTTGTAATCAGCATCTTATTTGGCCGGTAACCTTGCTTATAACCCATTGATATTCTTTACAATTGACCTCGGTATATCTTATGGTAATTATACGTAACTGCATTCTAAATTTTACTCCGCCCGTAAGAGTGCAATTTATCATTTCTGCCGCGGCGTCGATTATTGAGCGCTCCCGATATCTATATAATTATTTAAATATCTCATAATATTTACGATATCATACATCATATTCTAAACCACCAACATGTCTTTGTTTCAATATAACCGGTTATATACGTATAAGCAACCCATTACGTCACGTTATCGGTGTTCTTCGATGAATTATTAAATATCTTGAATTGCAGTGAGATATTATCGCTTTGCTATATTTGTTATCGGTGTTGGCCTTATACTTCGGTATATGCGGTGAGATCTATTATAACTTTGCTATGTGCGTTGGCCGATTGTTGGCGCGTAAGCATTGCATAAGTGCGGTGAGATCTATTATCAACAACATTGTGCATTATTGGTGTTGGCCTTATACTACCGGTATATGGCGGTGTTTATCGGCGATTGGTCAAATGTCACTGCCAGTAGACGGATTGGCGTATGCGCGATAGAGATTGGTATAGTTGTGGAGATATGAGTGATAGATGGTTTTGATGACTAGAGTTATAGTCGTTGTTGATGCAATGATTTTAATGCAGGTGATGGTGTGCTTATTGAGACTTTGTATTATATCTTGACATGTTGTTTAAATTTTCTATAGTGTTGTATGATCCGTTTTATGACTCGTTTATTGGTTATATGGATATTGTGTGACTATATTAGATGTTGCCATGATGAAATTATGTCGAATTAGGTTTTCGGTTGGGTTATTGATAATATTAGCAGATTTTTCTTGTGGATCCCCAGGTTGGGTATAAATCGTTATACATCCTTTAAGGTTAAAAGTTGAGTTGGTTAATGGTGAGAGAGATAACTTTTGAATGAAGCAATGAAATGCATAAATTATAAAGCAGTTAAATGGCAATCTATATATGATGTTGATGATATTTTATATATAGTGGAAAGTTGGATTCAAAAGTGTTAGTATATAAGTTGTATGATATAACCCTGACGTTGGTACATTTGAGGTAGATAAGTTCCGTATATTAAATGAAGAATTTGGGGAGATAATTGATATTTAAGCTATCATGATTTAAGATATCGTTGCTCGGTTGATAATGCGATTTGGAGGTTAGCATAATAAGCGTTTAGATGTCGCCCAGGAGGTGTATGACTATAGTGGGAAGTAGCGGCTTTTAAGGTGAGCCCAAAGATAAGTGGATTTGAGTTGTGTATGCTTGAGTTATGAGATATTGAGATATATGTTTGAGTTGTTGTATGTTTGGAGAGTTGTATATTATGTCGGAAGTGGTTATACTCGAAAGATAACAAATAGAGAGATGTCTCTAACTTGTGATTAAAGGTGTATGCTTGTGAGTAAGTTGTTGGCGTGGTGTGGATTTGTCGGTGTTAATCGGAGGCGGCTGGGAAAGATTTATCTTTGTCGAAAGGAGCATAAAATATAACTTCTTGAGGTGGATAGTCGTTGAATTATCACTTTGTTTGTATGAGTGGTAGGTTAAGCTTACGTAATATTTGTATTATTAAACTTCCTAGGCGACTCCTATTTCCACATGGGCGGGCGTTTATGCCTGAGTTGTTGCGAGATGACCCGAGATGCGTTGGCCAGTGGCTAGCGTGCCGCGGAAGTGGCGATGGTGGTTTGAAGACCTCAGCTTGATCGTACTTTTATATTCTTTGGAGTTTTTTGTGCGTAATAATTATTGTTGTCTTGAGTTGTAAAGCAAAGTTGTTTTGATGTTGTATTTATATTATTACTTTTTCGGTTGTTGTAGTGTTGGTTAGTTAAGCGATGGACGAGTTGGATTATTTTATTATCACGATTAAATGAAATCATTGTTTTTATCGTTGGTGACTGCGATTATTCGGGTTGATGTGATTACACGACCTGGGGGGGCCACTTTGGGGCGGAGTAAAGACACAATTTTGGTATTAGAGCCTAGGTTTATGTTTTTTGCTTGGTGTGCTTTGTGTGGTTGTATTACTGCAGGTTTGAGTTGTAAGTGTGTTGTTGGCCTTGAGTCGTTCTCTGGTTTTGAGTCCATTTCTTTTACGAATCCGTTGGCGTGAGGGGGCGCCTTAGAAGATTTCGTTGACTCGCGTACGAGGGTCTTACGAGACTACTTTGAATTTTGTGTTCTTGTGGTGTTAATTGATTGAGATGTGTTATACTATGAGATGTGTGAACTGATTATGTTAATATGATGTACGTTGAGCTATATGTATATATTGAGATGCGTAACTGGGTATAATATGGAGATCAGCACGATGGGTTGTTATATATATATGATGGGTTATATTGAAACAAGACATGTTATGGTTTAGAATATGATGTATGATATCGGAAATATTATGAGATATTTGGGGTGAAGTATATATTTTGGGAAGTGTATGCTTAATAGTAAGATGGGTGATAGAGTGATAATGAGACTTTTTATAGCGGGAGGTTATTAAGGATGAGTTGCGATAGGTAATATACGATATACTCGAGTGGAGTTATAAAGAATATCGATAGGTTTATAAGTAAGGATACCGGTTAAATAAGATGTGTGATTATGAAAATGTGAAGCGTAGGTTTGATCGAGAAATGGTAAAACAAGTCGGGGTGGATAATCGAAATTTGAATAAGAAAAAAGAGTTTAGAGTTCATCCAGTTAATAATGTTTAAATAAAATTCGATTGGTTGAGTGGAGTTTATCTTTGTGATAGTAATGATTATTCTTAGGATGTAAACTGCAGGTGAAGCACTGGAATGAAGATGTAGATGAATATGTTTGAGAATCTACGGGAGAATAATTTATGTAGGAAGTTATTAAAGGGATTCCACTAGTGGAATTTGAAGTTGTTGATAAGTTGGTGCAATTGGGTGAACTTAAGGGTATTAAAAGGTTAGTTGAGGAGGATTTTGGTGACATGTACTTATGGGATTAGCATTTGACCGTGGTGTAAGATGTTGATCTTTAAAATAATTAAGAATTGGTCTTGTATACTTGGAGTAATTGGGGATAAGTAATACTGCGTTGTCTGTTGTGGAATATGGACGTGAGAGGATAGGGAAGGAGTAAGTCAGCGTTGTAATAAGATGAAAATGGAAGCTTAATCGTGTGGTGATAAAGATTGTGATTTGGGTTGAGGTGAATATTTGGGTGATGAGTTGATAATGCACATTTAGTACTACGGAAAGAAGATACATCTTTGCTAAATAATGAGTTAAGTAGTGAATAAATGGACTTATAATGGTGGAGAATTAAACAAAGCGGACTTATGAGTTATAAACGCATGGAGCTTAGTAATTGATAATGTTGATTGTGATTGAAGGAGTTGAATAGAAGTTTGGCCCATAGGTTCGGTGGGGTATTATATAGGAGGGCTGGCGAATAGGCCGATAAGACTAAATTAGGGTGTGAAGTGTTCACCCCTTAGTGCATGTTGAATAAAGCCATAAGATTTCGTGGTATAAAAGTCATAAGGGCATAAACTCAGCGAGTTAATGTTAATTTGTGGATTCGAGGTGAAATTGTTAACAACGTGTGATAGTGAAGTGGGTGTTGGGGTTGTGAGTCTTAGTAGTGAGGGGATTAGCGTGTTTGAGGTGATATATAAAGTATGATGCTAGATAATAAGAAGTATTTGAAGGGGAGAGTTGTGGCGACAAAGAGTTTTTGAGTAAATTTTGAGGACGAAATTTTTATGGTGGGTAGATTGTAATAGCAGATTCGTACTAATGTGCTTGTAAGAGTGTACTAGATTGCTCGGTGGTTATTTTGAGGAGAAATCAAAATTTCGAGATTGAATAATTGTCAGCCAGCGAATCGTCGGTTGGTAGTACGTTTGGTATTTAGAATTTTAAAGTTGTAATGGATGGAAGCTAAGTATTAGTTAGGTGGTAATATAATTTGAGGATAGGAATGTTGATGTTGGAAGTTAGTTGTCGAGATAAGTTAAGCAGTATCGATTGACTTAAAGCGATCGGGTTCGCCCGTATAAAACTAATGGAGCCCGACCAGCAACCCATGTAACCAACCCCGAGGGGCCCGAAAAGACAAAGGATGGAAACCTTGCTACTGCGTGATACCTTGATGAGCTCCCACGCTGATTTTTAATAGCGATTTCTCTTCCGTCTCATGACTTTGGACTGGAGATTTCTTGGAGAGTTTACCATGGCCGTTATAACTTTGATTCGAGTAAAAGGTCGGATCTTTTTTGTGAGTATTTAGAGTGAGTTCTTATGAGTTGACTTTTGTTGAGCATGGTCCCAATGCTACAATGGATTAGCAGGTTAAATTAGATTGTGCTTGAGTTGAAAATTCGTGTTTGATGTGGAATTTCGGATGTTTTAGAGACCATTGACTTTTTAGATTTTAGGTTGAGCTTGTTTTTATGAGATGTGTGAATATAATTATTATCTAGGCTTAGATTATAGTATAGGAGATAATGATAATCGATATTTGGGAGTAGAAAATGTTATTATAGTTTGAGTTGACTTTGTGAGAGTTGATTTTGGGTTGACTTTTCTAAAATGTTGTTGAGAGGTATAAATATGTTATTGGACGCTTTATTGTGATTGTTTTGAGGTGGAAATTATGATTTATAAGTTGTTGGAGGAATATATGTTGAAATTAAAACATTAGATTTTGAGTAATGCTTGAGAACTTTTTGGGATTTGAGGTTGTTAGAAATGGGTTTGATTACTTGGAAAAGTTGATATTTTGGGTTGATTGAAATTGGTAGAAAATGTTAGTATTTTGGTTAAGGTGTTGACTGATTATGGGATTTACTGGGATAGTTGAAGTCGTCATTTTAATAGTCTTTGAAACATAAGTAGCAATCTATATTGAGTTGTTAATTTGTAACTAAAATGGGTTGAAAAATCGGGGAATTTAATTAAGATAAGGGGTTAAAATTGTTATGAGTAGTAATTGTATTCCAGGGTGTTTTGATTAGACGTGTGTGAGGGAAAGGCAGATGGAACGCTTGAACTGGGCACCGTCTGCGAAATTGTAACTTGGCCGTAGCCAGCACGAGGTTAAGATCGTTAACAGCCTTGTCACCCAGCAAAGTCGGCGTCGATGGATCTGATAACAAAATATGACACAAGCGACATCGTGAGAAACAAACTACTACTCTTCCGTGGTGGTGTTCTGACAGCCGCGTCAACCAAAATAATGAGCAACCAGAATCTGAAATCGCGAATAATACGACGATGATATACTAGAAATCCAAAATACAATATAGGAAAAGTATGACTACCGGACGAAATCGATATAATACCCACTTAGCGCGGTCTACAGAAATATACAAAAGCGACAACAAAGAAATGGTGATGAGGACTTCACATGCAGCGCGCTCGCCTATGATATCAGCGCGGCTATTGAAAGCAGGATCTCGGCCACCTCGGCGATCTCGATTTAGCAAGGTGGATGGAGTTTATCGGCCGATTATGATGTTTTCCGTTGAGTATAAATCACGGGAATGCGAATGTGGTGGGCGTCGTTAGTCGTGAGGGAAGATTAAGGAGCCATTAATGAAATGAAGCAACTTGGTGTTAATTTTGTAATTAAGTCGATGGCGGTTTGTAAGCGCGAATAAGGACCGGCCAGGTTGTTTTTTGATCAAATACTTGAGGGGCAAACAAAAAGATGAAAATTACTTGAAAAATAATTTGGAGAGTGAAAGCGGAAGCGGTCGGACTTTGTGGTGAGAGATGAGTGGAGCCACTACAGTACATGGTAGATTATTCGTCTGTATTCTCGGGGAGTTAAAGGAGATTTTGGACCGAAGCTCGTAATGCTACATATAGTATGCATCCGGGTGTACAAAGATGTGTATAGAGACTTAAAAGAAGCGATGTATTGGTGGCCCCAGTGACATGAAGAAATTCTTTGAATTGTATCAAAATGTCGACTTGTCGGCGGTGAAAATGAGAACAGAGCGTCAGCGGGGCTATTGCGACCCACTTACGTGCAGGTGGACTTGGGAGCATATTACGATGGACTTTGTTTTTGGACTCGAAGGGCGTTGATAAAGAATAATGATGACATTTGGGTGATAGTGGATAGGCCAATCATTTCATTCTTTACAGTCATCGACTAGAGTCTGGCTTGATTAGCGAGGTTGTATGTGAATCAAATTGTGCGATTACATGGAGTGCCGGTATCGACTCCGTCAGCGCCGTTGATTACAATCGACTCTGATTTAACAAATGTAGTTTAATTTCATACATGAAATATAATCAGCGTCGGTATATGTGTGTGGCCCACAGGCTCGAATAATAGTAAGTTGTATAATAATAATAATAATTGACCAATTACTATTATAGCGATTAATGAATAAGATCTAGCAATCGCTCATAACCCGCCCAAATTATCCTTGAAACCCGAACTAGTAATACCACAATTACTAAAGGTGAACACTAAGTTCGATAATCACATTTAATAACTTGATAAATGAATTGATCTATGATTGTCGCCAGCCGGGCATAATAAAAAGGGGAATCGATTCGTTGATTTCGAAGCATGTTTGCCGCGGGCCGGTGCATCTGATTCCTTTATCAGCGATCTGCAGTCGTAGGCTAACCATAAGAAGTGTGTCATGAAAGCGCTACAACTTTCTTTACTCGGTAGGAAGCGAATCGTTTATGGCGCCCGTAAACGTCGATTACCCAGTATCACAAGAAGGCACGAGGTCTTTCGCTTATCAAAGGACGGATAATCCACCTCCCGATATATCAACATCTATCGTTATACTCCTTTGTGTGATGACATAATAAAATTTATAATCCCCGGCTTAAGGCGGAGCGTTTGGTCGTAGTCAAAATCTGAGCTCGTATAACGAGATAGTTATATATAAGTAGGTCTAAGAATTGTCGAACCTAAAATTCTAAACAAATATCATGAGACACGAATATACATACTTCTATGAATTCGTTTCGGTCATTACCCGACTCCACTAGTCACCGGACCGGCGGCCCACGGTATTGATCTAGTGCGAGGCTAGCATTGATCGATATTGATGTTAATCAAAATATAATGCTTGTCGCGCTTAACTATCGACATCGACCCGAGGCATTTGGGTATCTATGTTTGAGGCAGAGGTGTAATCAACAATTCATATTTCCCTACATAAAGCATAGACCTAGGATTTAACTTTTCACTCGCATCGAGGATCTGATACATGTATATTATATATTTCGGCGGCATGTGAAATAAATAATGGGTAACTATATGAATGAATAGCATTCATGTAGTTTAGTTAACAATCGAGATTAAAAATATAAAGGAACTTTTTGTTTAATTGATTATAACTTATTCGAGAGAAAGTAGGAATGAACTAGCTCATTTGAACTTTGCATGTTCGGTTAAGCCCGTTAAGCTCCTGAAAGCAAACTTGGTTGGGTGCTTGAGGAAGATCTTAACTTTCAAGATGCGTATAAATCCATACATGGATCCTTTAAAACCTGCCGCGACTTCTTAGATCGTTTCTGTGATATGTAAAGCAAGAGGATAGTGATTGCAATCCGTCGCTGCAATACTGAGCGGTCTTTACATTACGTCGGCCCGGTCTACCGACCAAGGGAATCGTTGATGACTAAGATTATCTGACGTAGTCATCTTGCGACTATATGATCAAATGGGTTTCAACCATTTCTCGGGGTTCCACGTCGGGTAGGTTCTTGACTCGAAGTGTGTTAAAAGCAACGTCATCTTTATTAAATACATATTGTTTTATGACATTACCAACAAAGCAGTTAGTAGTCAAGGATTGTATCTTGAGTTCAAGTTTCACTTTTAGTTTACTCGCTGAGCATACTAGACTCGGTCAGCCCATGAAATTCTTGGCTAATAGCTTTTTCATATGGTACAAATGTCCGTAATGCTACTATCGCGTTAGATTCTAGTGAAGATCCTTGGCCGATCCATTCCGTCTTAACTATATTTACCTACGATACCTGCTTAAAGTTACTACAGCGTATTCGAGAATCGGCGTGAATACCTTTAGTAAAACTTCACTGATTCAATCACGGGGGTCGTACTCTACGTCATGGTTGTAGTGTGACACATGACCTTGACCTGGCATCTGTTGAATCGTAGTACTATGTAATAGACTTGACACAGCTCCACCGTTAATGCATGAGGTCGCACTAGTGGGATTAGACCTCACAATGAAGAGTTGCCTTGTTAATAAGAGAATACGTCTGTTGCCAAGAGATTTAATCTATTATAGATTTCAATCACATATATAATGTGGTGATCATAACATGTGTCGCATATGTAGTTGGGCTCCGCAATGTACAGAATCTAATTCTTTCTTATACCACTTTAAGGTTGTAGGAAGATTTCTTCAACATTTAGTGTGCTTAAAACTTTATTTATCTTGATTCACGCTCAGCCCCAACCTTTAAAGGCTCGAGGTTAGCGTAGAAAAACTCTTGATTCTTATTGATTTTCATCAGTATCAAAGTGAAGAATTTAACTCCGTTATACTCGATCTTAAGTTTACAACTTTAGATTCTAGTAGTATAAAACTTTCTTTTTACATTCTCGGCTTTGAGATGTTGAGTTCCAATAACAATGAAGTATCCGTAAATTCGTGATCATTACTTAGGAACATTCTTTGGATAAGCTTTGCTTGAACCACATGTTACAACTTAGCTGGAATAGCAATAAGAAAGTTTGAAATAAGCATGGCCTTGACAGTGACCCGATGAATATGTTTAATATTCGGTTTACCGACCCGAATGTATGATTAATGACCGTTAAGCTGACGATTGCTCATTGTAAGGAGCTCATTTATTACTTGATGATTCGCCATCGAGAAAGTAATATAATGTAGACCACCTACTCACGATGAATCGCTGAAATCCAGGAAAGATAAAATAGGCTTTATCTTTCAGCTAAATATTCGAGATCTTATTTCACTTAAATGACCTCGAAGTCGTTTATTAAGTATTATTTATTCATATTTGTCATTTGTATCATTGCGTTTAGCTTTAAATGCATCAAGAGTGGATACTCTTGATATAGCAGAAGGGTTAATCTGCAGTTTGGTATCACATGGAGCGGCTTGAATGCGTTAGTCACGTTTATTTCCACTATTTGTGCCATAATGAAGACTCATGTACAATAAATTGAAACGCATAGTGGATGGAAATAAAAATCTGGAACCGTACGGTTATGTACAAAATATTGAATATCAACTTTAATCACGAGTTAAATTATGTATCTACGGTGGCGTAATACTAAGCACCCCTCTTTTATACGAGACATTTCAAAGTTTGTTTATCAGCGCGCTTCTTGTTGTCTCGCGATTGAATATGAATAAATTAATTTAAAGGTAAGGTGTGACAATATGTGAAGTATTTACTTCTTTGTTATTGACCACGTTAAGCGATCATACTTGTATCGCTCAATTAATGACACATCTAAGGTTACAATGAAACTATCTTGGTATGTAGGTGAAAGATGCCGTCGTTTGTGTTTAACTTCATTAAACACAATTCCTGATGCGATATCTTAGCAATGCGTTTTAAGATTAGAATGATGTACCATTCTTCGGATGATATCTTCTTTATATCGATGATACTTAGACTAAGAGCTTGATAGTATTCATATGGTCCTTTCCGTACCCTTATCAGCTACGATGTATCGTTCGATAACTCGAAATCTTATTTGATTAAGCTTTGTATGTAAACATACGGACTTAATTTAGACTAGGGAACCTCCAGCTAAGTCTAGTAAGAGTCGACTTAGTTCATCTTTTTCAAGATTATATTCCAAAGTCTTACATTCTCTTGTTAACTTGTATGTAAACATACAAACATAATTTAGACTAGTGAGCATCATAGAATACAGTAAGGGATTGTTTAGTTAAATGCTTTTTAAGATTATACTAGTCTCGTTAGTCATTATCCGTAGAAGTAGTATTCAATCGTTTGTTGTTCGAGAACTGTTTTAAAAGAAAGAGTAGAGTAATGTTTAAGCTTGTCGGAATCACGTGTAGGCGTGTAAATCAAAACATGACATTCCACTTTTTTACTGCTACGAGTCTGAAAGAAAATAGTTTTAGAATCGACCTCTTGCATTGGAGGATTTAAGCGTGTGCTCTTATAATGTAGTCGCCTCATTCTGCAGAGGTACCGATAACTTTCTTTGTATCTTGTCTTCCGACTATTCTTATACTTGGCTCATATTCATGATTAAATCATGTGAGTCAAAACTAGTGTTCTAGAGCGATAGCCAGCTTGAGCATTCTGGCTTGTGACAAAATTATTTGAGATGAGATTTAATCAAATCTCTCTTTCCAGTCTAAATATTCTTAAAATCGTACTACATGCTTTAAAGTTCGGAAATATTAAGTGAATCGTTAAGCTTATTTATAGTTAAGTATTCTACCAGAAACATCTGAAGTCTTTGTGAGAGCAGAATAGATAACTTCTTATTTGTTCTGTGCCGTAAGCTTTTGTTTTCACTTCAGCGATTCGTGAGCAATGTTAAATCGTGTTAAAAGCTAAATATAAGAAATCGCGTAATCTTGAAATGTAGATACCTGACGTTTCAAGATCATTCAATAGTTTTCTCAATCGAGTTATAAAAAGAGATGTTATTTATCATTTAAGACTTGTTTGGTGGCTAAGAGACAATATGATATTATGCTGACCATGAGATTAAATTTTCACGAGGAGTTAGGACAGTAAATGGCCTGAATAATCGAGTCGCATGCGGCGATGGATATGATAGAAAAATGACTTCATTTAACATGATAAATAAAACTATCTGAAACACAATAAAATTGAAGCCAATATTCTGACAAGCTGAAAAGCAGCAATGCTCATCTGACATCCGAACAACGGGTTTACAAGAACAACGATTATGTACAACAAAAACTCTAAAAAGAGATAAAAGTATATTTGTTGAGGTCTTGGCCATCGCCATAGCGGGTACCACGGTACTCGGCAAAAGCATCTCGGGCATCCATGACAACCCCTAGGCATAAGCGCCCGCCCGTGAGAATCTGAGATCGGCTATGAAGGCAGTGAATACAAATATCACGAGTAATCCACCGCGCGCCACACAAGGATAACTCGAGTTCTGCATTACCTATCCCCAACAACTATACGCCTGAAGTATTATATATTTTCTATGCTACTACCGACATGATAATCTTTTAATGCCTTTCCAATTGCTTAACTGAATAAAACCCTTTCGCGTCAAACGGCTTGCACTTTTCCTTGATGCGACTTAATCATAGGAAATATCTAATATACAACTCAACAGCTTATTTCGGCAACTCAATGTTCATAACTTGGGATACCCTTGTCTGATCTCGCGCTGAAAACCTCGCCTTCCGTTAACTATGCGTAGTTACTTAAAGTGTTACTCGAATCATAGTCATAGCGCTTTATTTGTTATCGGAATATTTATAATAGGAATCTCGGCGTTGTTTCATTATCTTATCTGACTAAAAGCGACATATGTCTTAAATCGAGATAACTTTAAGCATCGAATTATCTCCCGGAATTCTACCGTTTAGTATATTGAGCACATTACTTTAATGGTATCAGCGTCGTGATTGGATCATAACTATACCCAGCGCATTTGAATCTAATTTTCCACCGTATATAAAATATATCATCGGTATGCGTCTATAGATGAGCATAAACTTCGGTTTATAATGTTAACGTACCTCTTGTTCTCATTCGAAATGTTATCTCGGCAATTTCGGCTTTTAACCTTGAAGAATGTACAACGATGAATACCTGACCTAGGATCCGCAAGGAAATGCGATAATATGAACCATAATCGGCCCAATCTTAATTCGACATCGATTCGTAGCGACCTCTAACGTAATCAATGCTGATATCCATGCTTGATAAATGAGTCATAAAACATATAAATGAATCATAAAACATATCCACCTGACACGAAAAGTCTAAGCGACATATAATACTGACCAAAATGGCTTCAATAGCAGCGACCCGGCCAGCGTGACTACCCAGTATGCAACTTGACCACATTTCCAGCGGCTGCTTGACTCCATCCAGCTGATCAATAGTATCAACTCGACAACTTTCAGCAATGGTCGTTCGACTTCGGCAATAGTATCCAGGCTGTGACTCAGCCAAGGTGTATTTCAGCTGACCTACCGACTCGATATAAGTGGGTTTACGCAGGCCCAATGCGGCGTATAATCGGCCTGACTGCGGAGAGGAAACTTATGTCGTCGACGCAAGCTATCACCCGAATAAATAGCAGTGCGAAGCAATCGCGAATGGTTACTAAGTGCGAGGGCACAGCTCACCCCGAATCGTACTAGGAGCGAAGCAAGATACCGAGACGAAATCAACTTTCAATGACGACATCAGCTCGGCCGACAACGTCGGCTAGCCTCTGACTCTTCCTGTCATTTCAGCGCCACCTTAAAAACATCTATCATTTCGTAGAGACCACTACCTTGAGCAATGCTTGAGGAAATAACAACTTTCATCCAAAATACCAAAAATCATACGTTACGAGGAGGCAAATACAACTGAGCAAGCCTTTTGATGACTATATATATAACGACACGTACGCATCATTAAATTTATAGTGGAATAACGGTGAACATATCCTGAACAGCAGCAAGTACAACAACATATACTTATATATCGATAAGTAAAACTTCACGTGAGATTAGTACTACTTGGTAGCTAAATAAAACTGCTTGTCCTTGGCCAGACGTTTACCCATGATCGCCTAAAAACATTCAAAATTATAATTACTACTTATAAACGCAGCTAATAATATAACATTAAACTATATATAATCTCGTACCGATACCCAAAGGAAATAACCCAGCAAAGTTTCCTCTGACCTTATTCGAGAGTTAAGTTCGCAGCACTTTCTATTAATGATCGAGTTCTAATTACTAGTTTCAATAACACAACTGTTCGATATTAACAACTAATAATCACGTTTCTAATAAATGCTTTAATCACCGAATCGATTCATTTATCGACTTCTGAGCTTCGTAATATCCGAACATTCTGTCGCTGAAATGCATAGCTTACGCTCAGAAACAATCTAAATAAAGTCAAGAATGCAGCACATCATTTAAACACCGTTTAAAACTGCAAAGTCAACAAAAGTCAACTATATTCTTGACATTTTTTCGACCCGTGTCGATAATTATTTGTTATCACGATAATCTAAGCTTATATAGCGATTATAACGTAATAAACATCAGCTCAAAGTCGGCTTCAATTATTAAAAAGTCAACATCCTACAACTTTCGAAATACTCCAAAAGATTTGAACTTTAGCACCTCAGCGTAGAGAATGTAGAGGAGAATCTCTCGAGAAAATTTGAGGACAGCGCTCGCCCGAATGAGGAAGAAAATTGAAAAAAAATTTGAGGGTGATCTTCTAAGAATTTCGGCCATCCTAGAAGAAAAAGGAAAGAAGATGATAATGATGATGATGAAAGAGGTTAAGGATAAGTATAAAAGTCGCGGGGTCAGCATAATAAAATATCTCGAAGACTTCTTTCGACTTTGTCGTTCGGTTTTAAGTTTAGTTTACCGTCTCGGTTTAACAACATCGCTTCAGCATAGAATTTTAACCCAACCCAAATAATATCATCGCGTTCATTCGCTTTAAAATCTTAAATACCGAAATGTACTACCAACCGACCGATTAAGTTGTATGTCCGACTATTCAACCCGAAATTTGATTTCTCCTGAAATATTCAACGAGCAACTAGTATCTTGTTCGTAATATTAGTATGGAGCGAGTTATTCTGGATATATTGAATTAGCCGTAAGCATTCATCACCTTTGATTGAATCAAAATTAATTATCCGCTTGTCATATCGTGTGACTTTGTTCACTTGAACCAAAGTTATCTGACGAATCGACGATTGAATCAAGTCTTAAATGTTTGTGAGTATTTAAAGTTTAAAGTTGTAATCGAATGGTGATGATATTATTTGGGGAGTTAGGGTTAAAATTTATGTTAGAGTTATGTTAATTAAACGAAGGCAGCTAAGCCAAGCAGAGCGACAAGCGAGCAGAATCTTGAGATATTTTATGCGAGATACCGTGAAACTTTATCTTATCATACTTATCTTTAAATACGTCGTCGTTGTCTTAACCACTTTTCTTGGGATGGCGAGAAATTCCTTGGGTCGCCTCAAATTTTTTTCAATTTTCTTTTCCCTCGTTTGGCGAGGCTTTTTGGTCTGTTTTGGAGAGATTAGCAAGACATTCTCTGCGGCTTTGAGGTAAGAAGTTCAAATCTTTTGGAGTATTTGCTTGAGTTAGAGGATGTTGACTTTTTGACAATTTGAGTTGACTTTGAGCTTTGATGTTTATTATGTTATAGGAGTACCATATAAGCAGATTGTCGTATAACGATTGATAATTATCGTGCCGGGGTTGAAAATGTTGAGGATTATAGTTGACTTTTGTTGACTTTTGTAGACTTTTTCTAAATGATGTTTAAATGATAGAAGTGTACTCTTGGACTTTATTTAGGATTGTTTTGAGGGTGTAAGTTTTGAGGTGATTAAGAGAATGTTAGGATATTACGAGTTTTTGTAAAGTTGGATAGTGAATTGATTTAAAAGTGATTAGAAATGTGATTATTAGTTGTATCTCGGAATGTTAGGGTTATTGAAACTGAAGTAATTAAATTTCGATCGTGTAGGAAAGGTTGCGGAGCAACTTGGAATAAGGTTGTAGAGAGGCTTTGTTAGATTGACTGAGGGGTATCGGTATGATTGCTATATATAAATTAAGAATGTTATATTATTAGTTGTGTTATAAGTAATGATATAATTTTGAATGTTTTAGGCGGTACGTCAATGAATTAAATGTCATTGTTATTGATTCTTGTGATTTTATTTAAATAGCGAGGTGAGTCTTGTCTCGCGTGAGTTTTTACTTATCGCATATATAAGGGTATATGTTGTTGTACTTGTTGGTTGTCTTGAGGATATGTTCAACTGTTATTCCACTATACCCGGTTGATGCGTGGGTGTGTTGATTATATATATGATTGATTGTGTGCTGGCAGGGTTGTATTTGCCTCACGTAATGTATGATTTTTTGGTATTTTGGATGAAAGTTGTTATTTCTGTGTTGGTTTGTGTAGGTGGTCTCGTGAGTCGTATAGATGTTTTGTGAGTCTTTGGTCATATTAGGAAAGAGTTGTATATGAGTTGTTGTCGATTGAGTTGATATTTTGTTGGGATTGATTTGTCGATATCTTCTTAGTTCCTAGCTCTTGAGTGCGATTCGATGATTGCTTAGATACACTAAGATTACGATTAGGTGATAGGCATGGCGACGGACATAAAGTTTCTGCGGGTTGAGGTTGATTATATGCGCGTGGTTGTAGAAATCCGGACTTATATTGAGTTGTAGGGTTGTTGAGTTGGCAGCTCTTGTTGAGTTGTTGAGTTGATACTATTGTTGAGTTGACACTGTGTTGATTGTTGAGTTGATACTATTGATTAGTTGATGGAGTCGTTGAGTTGTTAGTCGATTGAGTGGAGTTGGTTATATAGTTGGAGTAGTCATGTTGTCGAGTCGTTGTGTTGAGTCTGACCCCAGTTGTGATATATGTTGTTGGAGCTTTTTGGTGTTGTGATATGTTTTATGATTCATTTATATGTTTTTTATGACTTCGTTCTTGTTTATGGATGTGCATTGATTCGATTAGAGGTTAGCGATGGTCGAATTAAGATTGGGGTTGATTATGGTTCATATTATCGATTTCCTTGTGGATCCCCAGGTTGGTGACCGTCGTTGTACATTCTTCGAGGTTAAAAGTTGATTGGTTGAATAACACGAAAGGCCGATAGATGCAAAGAACATTATAAACCCGAGGATTTATGCTCGTCACATAGATGATGTTGATATTTTATATGGTGGAAAATTAGATTCAAGTGTGTTGGTCTATAAGTTATGATCGATCACGGCGTTGATACCGTGCAAAATTGAATAAGTTCAATATACTAAATGAGGAATTTGGGGGAGATAATTCGGTGCTTAGGTTATCTTGATTTAAGACATATGTTGCTTAGTTAGCAGTAAGATAATGAAACGTGAGAGTTCCTATTATAAATATTCCGATAACGTATAGGTATGTGACTATGATTTGGGTAACAACTTTTAAGGTGAACTCACAGAATAGTTAATTGAGTTGTGTAGGTTTGGTGTGAGATTGGCAATGGCATAGTGGGTATCCCACCCCAAGTTATGAACATTGAGTTATCTTGAGTTGTTGTGTGTTAGAGTTGTATATTAGATATTTAGGTAATTAAGTCGTCTTCTTGATGAAGTGGTTGCTGTGATGTGGGTTTATCGGTGTTAGTTGAGAGGGCATTAAGAAAAGATTTATCCTGTTGAGAGTAGCATACAAAATATAACACTTGTGGTGTATAGTTGTCAGATAGGTAATGGACTTAAGCTTCCTTGTGTGTATGTGTGGTGGATGCCCGTGATATTTGTATTCACTCGAACATGGCGACTCCGTATTCCGATGGGGCGGGCGTTTATGCCTAATTTGTTCTTGGGATGCCGAGATGCTTTGCGGTAGGCGTATGCCCGTGAAGGTGGCGATGGTGGCTTGAACCTCAGCGATCATACTTTATCTTCTTTAGAGTTTTGTTGTACATAATGGTTGTTCTTGTAAAACCCGTTGTTTGATGTTGTATTTATATTGTTCTTTTCGATTGTTGTAGTGTTAGCTGAATTCGCCCGATGGACAAGTTAATATAGTTTTATTATCATGTTAAATGAAGTCATTTTTATTGTATCATCGTTGGTGACTACGATTATTGAGTTGATGGCGGTCCCAACCTCGAGAGCCCGCTTTGGGGCGGGAGTCGTTGATATAAATATTGTCTACTTAGCCAGCAAACAAGTCTTAAATGATAAATAGTTTGATCTCTTTTATAACTTCGATTCAGAGAAAAACTATTGAATGATCTTGTAGATGTTGTGTATACACATTTCGGGACATGTGATGGAGTATTTAGTTCTTTTAACGTGATGAGCATGGTTGTGAATTGTGAAACAAAAGCTTATGGTATGTAACCAATAAGCAAAGTTACATACATTAGGTTCATGACACTTATGCGGTTGAGAGAAGCATTGGAGCCCCTTTAAGTTGAAGTTAATGATTAAGCCGTTATTTCGAACTTTAAAGCATAGAAGAAAGGATTTTTAAGTAACGTTTAGGAATTGAAGAGATTTGATTAAAATCTCGTATCTCGAAATAATTTTGTTGTGAAAATTTTGTAATGTCTTGGTAGGCTATCGATGTCGAACACTAGTTTTGACTCGCGTAGTTTGTCATGAATATGAGCCAAGTAACAATAGGCGGAAGCAGATACAAAAGTTATCGAGCTCTTGTGTAATGAGAAGCGACTACGTTATAAGAGCACAGGTTTTAAATCCTCCGTGAAGATGGTTGGGATTCTAACTATTTTCTTTGCACTTGTAAGAGTAAAGGGAATGTCATGTTTGAGCTGGCGTTTCATGCTCGGTGATTACGATTAAGAAAGCGTGCTACTGCTAACTTAACTTTTAAAGGCGCTGACAGCAAGCGATTGAATCACTACTTTATGGATAATGACTGAAACGAGACTTGAGTATAATCTTAAAAAGATGAGAACTAAAAGTCGACTCTTTTACTAGACTTGAGTGGGAGGTTCAACTTAGTCTAAATTATGTTTGTATGTTTACATAAGGATTAGAATTAAAGAGAACAAGACTTGAATATAATCTTGAAAAGATGAACTAAGTGGAAGCTTCTTTACTAGACTTAGTGGGAGGTTGAGTCTAAATTAAGTGCATGTTTGCATCTGAGTTAATTGAAGATTTGAGTTATTGAATGATACGTCGAGTTGATAAGGGTATGGAAAAGGACCATATGAATACTATCAAGTTCTTAGTCAGTATCGTGATATAAGTAGTATAAATCCAGAAAGAATGAGGCGTCATTAAATTCTTAAGCGTCACTTGTTAAGATGCGTAATTGAGGTGTGTTTAATGAAGTTAAAACACAAATGGATAGAGATATCTTTCAATTTCATATACCAAGGTAGTTTCATTGTAACAGATGTGTCATTAATTGAGTGATACAAGTAAGGATTGTGTTGCGTGGGTGAGACACAAGAATGAAATAATTTCACATATTAAGATTCTTACGCCTACCTTTAAATTAATTTATTCATATTATTTATTGAGACAACTCCAAAGAGTTGTGTTTGATAAACAAACTTTGGAAATATGCAAATTATAGGATAAGTTAGTATTATGTCCTTTGTAGTAGACATAATTTAACTTCAATTCAAAGTTGATATTCGGTCGTTTTGTACATAGGAGAAGGAGGCGGTATTTATTTCCGTCAACATAGTGTTGCAATTTATTGTACATATAGAGTCTTAATTTATGAGTACAAAATAGTGGAAATAAATGTGACTTGAAAATTGCATTCAAGTGGCTCGTAGGAGATACGAGCCGATTATTAGAACCACCGGTTATATCCAAGGAGTATCAGCTCTTGATGCGTTTAAAAAGCTAAATGCGATTGATACAAATGACAACATGAATAAATAATGCTCTAATAAATGACTTGAGGTCATTTAAGTGAAATAAAAGATACGAATAGATGAGTTGAGTATAAAGCTACATTTATCTTACGGATGGTGATTCATCGAGAGTAAGGGCCCATACTATATTACTTTACGGATGGTGAATGCGTGAGTAATAAATAATATTCTCTCGTTAAATGGCTTGTCAGTCATGAATAGCTAATCATACATTTAGTTGGCTCAATATTAAACATATTAAATTTATTGGTTATGCATGCTCGTACTTATTTCAAACTTTCTTATTCTTTATTCCACAAGTTGTAACATGTGGGTCTAAGCAAGTTATCAAAGAATGTTCCTAATGGCGTGATGATGGATACTTGACATTGTTATTGGAACTTCAGCATCTGGCGAAATGTAAAAAGAAAGTTTCTATACTCTTAGAATCTAAAGTTGCCAAACTTAAGATTGAGTATAATGGAGATTAAATTCTTCACTTTGATGCTTGATGAAAATCAATAAGAATCAAAAGAGTGATGAAGAACATGAGTTCCTTAAAGGTTAGTGGGGCGTAAGCTTGCATAAATAAAGTTTTATACACTAAATGTTGAAGAAATCTTCCTGCAAACTTAAAAGGGTATAGTAGCAATTTAGATTCTTGTACATTTGTGAGCCCAACTACATATATGTGACACATGTTATGATGAATCATTATATATGTGATTGAAATCTATAATAGATTAAATTCATAAATAGGCAATTCTCTTATTAAACGAAATGACTCTTAGATTTTAAGGGGAATTAATCCAGCTGGTAAGGACCTCGCGTTGTGAGTGGTCGAGAATCTGTTCGCCAATACTATGATTCGCGTATGCGTGTCGGTGTGTTGTGTACCACAACTATGGCGTAGCATGATTCCGTGGTGGAATTGTGAAGTTTTACTAAAGGTATTCGGATTACGAGATACGCTTGGTAGTAACTTTAGAATAGAGGTAAATATAGTTACATGGAATGGATCGGGTTGTTGATCTTCAGCATGGCCCGAGATGTGATAGTAGCATTGGACATTTGTACCATATGAAAGCTATTAGCCAAAATTTCCATAATAGGGTAATTAAAGTATGCTCGATGAGTAAACTAAAAACTTGAACTCGGTATTAAACGACGGTCAATGTTTTTGTTGGTAATGTTGTTAAAAGCGATATGCATTTAATAAGGCAGATGTGTTTTAACACACTTGATTTGTGTTGTAAACCTACCCGATGGAACCCGAGAAGCCCATTTTGATCATAGTCGTGCGTGACTATGTAGGGATAATCTAGTCATCAATGATTCGCGAGATTTGAGAGGCAGGGCCGATGAATGAAGCTGGCACATGAAAGTGGTATTCGTGGATGTGATTGTAATCAACATCCTGCTTGCTTTTACATATCATGAAATGATCTAAGAAGTCGTGCAAAGCTTAAAAGGATCGTGTATGGATTTAAGCATGCATCTGAATTATCCTTCCCACATTGATTCAGCAGTTTGGTTTTCGGAGCTTAATGAAGGAACCCGAACATGGCAAAGTTCGGTGGGGCCCCAGTTCATTCACTACGGAATAAGTTAAGTAATCAATTAAAACAAAGATTCCTTTTATGTTTTTAATGGAGTTGTTAACTAAACTTCGTGAATGCGTGATTCGTTCATATGAATTACCCGTTATTTATTTAAGCGTGCCGTTGAAATATATAATACATGTATTGTATCTCGATGAGTGAAAAGTTAAATCCCCAGGTTAGTCTGTGTTTTATGGGAGGGAACATGAATTGTTGATTGCAATATTGACTTTAGAAACATAGGATAGTAAAATGCCTTGGTCGGAATCTTTGATAGTTAAGAGCGACAAGCATTATATTTTTGATTAGTGATCGATATTGATCACGTTAACTGCTGAGAACTAGATCAATACCGTAGGTGCCAGATGCAGTGACTAGGGAGGCTGGCATGACGAAAGCAGAATTCATAGAATGTGGCATATACGTGATGCATGATATTTGTTTAGTAGGTGCGGCTTGATTCTTGAACTGATATATAACTATACGTATTTATATGAGCTGCATGCTTTGACTATGACCAAATGCACTTAAGCGGGGGATTATAACGGCATATGTTGGGTCACACGGTGGTATATAACGATGAATATTCAGAAAATATATTAGGGGGATTTATCCGTCACCGATATACAAGGGAATGCGGGCCTCTTAGATAGTTGGTGATTGGTTTATGGGCGCCATAAATCTTTGATTCGATTCACTGCTCGGAAAAAGTTGTGGGTGTTTCATGACACACTTAGCATGGTTAGCCTACGACTAGAGATCGCGTGATAAAGGAATTGTATGGTAATGGAGTCAGGGCAAGTGGGGTGTTGAAATCCAATGAGAATTGATTCACTTTTTATTATGCCGTTGCGACGGTGTGTATCGATTCATTTACGGGTTGGTTAAATGTGATTACTTTGGAACTTAATTGTTCACCTTAGTAATTGTATTACTAGTTTGGGTTCATGATAATTTAAGGGGTTATGAGCGATTCTTCTTAGATCTTATTGTTAATCGTTATAATAATAGTAATTGAGTCGATTATTATTATTATCTGACTTCTTATTATACATTTTAGAAAGGTATGCTTGTCATTGGCGTTGGATTATATTTCATGTATGAAATTAAACTACATTGCTAAATTGAGAGTTGATTGTAATCAACGAAGGTGGATGGAGTTGATGCAGCTGGTAGCAATCGCATATTGATCCGCTGACACTGCTTATTTGCTCGGACAGAGTAGTGGGTTGGTGGTAGAAATGGTGATTTCGACGATTAAATCACTATCGCCCCGAATGTCGTCATTCTTTATCAACGTCCTCGGGAGTCAAAACAAAAGGTCCATCGTAATGTGCTCCCGAGTCGCTCCAGGAATAGGAAGGGGTTGCGATAGCTTGGCCCCGGATAGCCGATGTTCTATTTTCACTGTTGACAAGTCAGACATTTTGATACAAATTCGGCCAATTTCCCTCTTCGTGTTGGGCCGCGTACATTGCTCTTGAAGTCTACATACATCTTTGTACCGCTTTGGGATGCATACTATAGGCGTTATGAGCCGTCCAAAATCTCCTTTTTAACTCGAGAATAAGGCACGAATAATCTACCATGCGTTGTAAGGGCACCAGTAAATACCGCACTTGAAGTCCGAATCTGGCACCATTTTTCAACTACTCGATTATTTTTACTTAATTTCGTCTTTTTGTTGTCCTCAGTATTTGATCCAAAAACAACCGGTCGAACTCTTATTTGCTTCTGAGCCGCCATCGACTCCCGAGCACAAAATTAACACCCGAGTTCTTCGTTTGTTAATGGCTCTTGTCTTCCCGCTTCTGACTCGTCACATCCCGGCCGCGTTCGCATTCGAGGATGATACTCAATGAAACATCATAATCGATAAACTCCATCCACGCACTAAATTGAGAATCGTTGAGGTAGGCGAGGATCTGTTTTCTTGGCTAACGTGGATATCATAGGTGAGAAGCGGTGAGTAAGCGTAAAGTCTCGCTCCAGTCATTTCACTTTTGTTGTCGTTTTGTATATTTCTAGGCGGTGTGGTATTATATTGGCCAGATGCAGTAGTCATACTTTTCTTTATATTGTATTTTGGATTTCTAGTATATCATTGGGTTGTATTATTCGGGTGTGATACGTTGTCTATTATTTTTTGTTGGATGTGTTGGAGCGATGGAAAGAGAGAGTTTTGTTTTGATGATGTCGGTAGTCATGTTGTTATTGTATCCGTCGATTGGTGGCTAAATTGTCTGAGTTGTTAATGATCTTAACCTCGGGGTGGCGGAGACTTAGCGTGGAGTCGTTACACAATTTTGGTAGCGAGCCTAGGTTCAAGGTCGATCAAGTGCACTTTCCCGTCGCGTGTCTAATCAAACACCGGAAATACAATTACTACTCATAACAATTTTAACCACTTATCTTAATTAAATTCGACTTTTGACCATTTTTTAGTTACAAATTAACAACTTATTATAGATTGCTAATTATGTTTCAAAGACTATTAAAATAGCTAATTTAGTATCGAGTAAATCCATGTCGGTCAGCGCATAACAAAAATACTAACATTTTTCGACGATTTGATCAACCCAAAATATCCAACTTTTCTAACTAATCAAACCCGTTTCTATGACCTCAAATCAGAAGCCGTTCTTACTCAAAATCTAATAAGCTAATTTGACATATATTCCTCCGACAACATAAATCATAATTTCCACCTCAGAAACAATCACGATAAAAGGTCGATAACATATTTATACTCTGACAACATTTTTGAAAAAAGTCTTGAAATCCTTTCGAAAGTCAACTCAACTATAACAACATTTTTCTACCCCGAATATCGATTATTGTAAATCTCACATACTAATCTAAGCCTAGATAATAATTATATTCAATAATATCTCATAAAAACCGAAGTGACCCAAAATTCCAAAAAGTCATTAGCCCAAAACATCCGAGAATTCCATCCAAACACGAAATTTCAACTCAAGAATAACTAATTTAGAACCCCGAGAATCCGTTGTAGCGATAAAAATCGAAAATTACAAAAGTCAACAAAAGTCGGCCATGAAACTCGCGAAATACTTTCGAAAGATCCGACCTTTTTTGAATCGAAGAATGATGAGGCTTCAAGAAATTTGAGGTCCAAAGCTTGCGAGATGGAAGAGAAATCGAAGAAAGAAATCAAAGGGGAGAACACATCGGCGTGTATCACGTGAGTAAGAAGAAGCCGATCCTTGTCTTTTGGGCCTTGGGTTGGTTATGGGTTAATGGGTTGGCCCATTAGCTTTATATGGTGAAACCCGATCGTTTTAAGTCGTCGATGTACCAGTTTTAACTTATACGACCTTCAACTTCAGCATCCAACGTTCACATCCTCCCGAGGTATATTTACCGCCCCAACTAATATCATTTCCGTCCGATTCACAACTTTAAAATTTCTAAATCACAGAAATGCTATAAGCCAGATCGATTCGTTGTGTTTGACAATTATTCAACTTGAGAATTTGATTTCTCCTGGAAATAATCACGACAACTAGTACACTCTTTACGGTAATATTGATGCGGAGCGGGTTATTCTGATACCGCTATAAAATTTAGGTCCTCGAAATTTACTGAAACTACGCGCTTGTTACTTGTATTTCTCCCCTTGAATACTTATACATTATCACAGTATCATACTTTATATCACCTCAAATATTGCCAATCCCATAATACTACTGTTCATGACCCCGACGCGATTTCAATGCTCATGCGTTTGTTAACAATTTCACCTTGAATCCTTGACTAACGTTAACTTGTTGATTTATCTTGCTTATGACTTTTATCTGCTCCACGAAATCTTATGGTTTTATTCAACATGCAATTTAAATGACTCTTGGCGCCCCTAATTTAGTCTTATCGGCCTATTCGCCGGATCTGCCGTAATACTGATAAGTAACTGCAATAACTTTATTAATTTCGGCAGTCTGTCCAAGCATTACATCAATTACTAAGGCTCCCACGGGTTTATAACTCCGTAAAGGTAAAACTTTAATTCTCCACTATTATAAGTCCGTTTATTCTACGAACTCATTATTTATGACATGTATTCTCTTTCGTAGTACTAAATGCGTTATCGGCTTCATCGCCTAAATATTTCCACTGACCCGAATCACGATCTGCTTTATCATTCGCGTGATTAAAACTTCCGTTTCATTTTATTCTGGTAGCTTACTCGCTTTTATACTAAATCCGTATTCCACAACAAACAACATAATATTATTTATCTGATTACTCAAGTATCTGAAGACCCGATTCTTAATTGTTTAAGATCAACAATCTTATACGCGATCAATACTGTAATCCCGTAGAACATGTCACCAAAATCTTCCTCAGTAACCTTTAATATCACCTTAAGTTACTTTGATTGCACCGACTTATCATGACTTCAATTTCCGCTGCAAGAATCACTAATAACTTCGATAAATTTGTATGCTCAGTAGATTCTCGAGCATATTCATCTGTCTCGAGGTTTTAGGCAGAGTTTACGTCGCCCAGAATAATCATTACTATCACGAAAGAGATAAACTCCCTTTTCGGCCACCGACTCTTTATTTAAACATTATTAACGGATGAGACTTCAGCTTCTTTTCTTATTAAATACCGATTTGCTATCCACCAAAACTGCTTACCATTCGATCGAACTACGTTTCACGTTTCTTATAAATATTGCGTCTTATTTAACCGGTATCCTTACTTATAAACCCATTGATATTCTTTTATAACTCCTTCGATTATATCGTATATTAATTATCATATTTCGTCCTTAATAACCTCGCATGAAAATTACATTTATCAACTCCATCAAAGATTCGTTATAGACACTTCCCGAAATATGTATTTGAATATCTGTAAATATTTCCGATATAATAAATACGTATTCTAAACCGTAACATGTTTTTGTTTTGATATAACCACGTCATATATAACGACCCGTCGTGCGTCTACGTAACATACCCGGTTAGCATCTCGATATATCACATATAGTTCAACGTACCACCGTATTGCATAATCATTCCTGCGTCGCCGAGTATAACACATCACCATTCAGTGCGCTACAAGAACCTGATATTCCAAATAGTCTCTTAAGACCATAAATGCGTGAGTCATGATCTTCTGAGTAAATCATGATCATGATTAGAGAAATGGACTCGAAACCAGTGGCTACTTGTGTATACTTTACAACTTGGAAACCTAGGCACGCTAACCACGAAGACACAAAACATAAACCTAGGCTCTATGCCAAAATTGTAGCGACACTTGGGTAAAATACAGTTGGGATAAATTGACCCCGAATAATCGAGTCACCAGCGATAAAAACAATGATTTCGTTTAACGTGATAATAAAAATAATCCAGCACAGTAAACCGGGTGAACTAACGACACTATGACAAGCGAAAAGTAATAATATAAATCTGGCGTCAAAACAACTTGTTTCTGACTTCGAAACTGACAATAATAATTATCGTCTGACAAAACTCCAAAGAATATAAAAGTAGGTGTGAAACACGTATTCGCATACTTCAGTGCGACTACTCGGTATACCGGTCATCTCGCAGCAGCAGGCTGGCGCCACGCCCGTAGGGAAATAGAGGTCGGTAGGAAGGCTGAGTGAATACAAATATACAGTTAACTGCAAATGCAAGCAAAGGATAATTCAAGCTATCACCTCAGGTATATATTTTATATACTCGCTTTCGACAAGATAAATCTTTCCTTAAAGGCTTTCGATTAACACCCGACAATCATGCCATTGACAACTTACTAAATAAGGAGATATCTACATTTGTTATGCTTTCTTGGTACCAGAAATTTCCGACATAATATACAACTCGAAGCAATCTGACAACTCAAACATATATCCTCGATATCATAAAAGCTAACTCGAAACATCTGCTTGGCCCTGACCTTTATGTTTAGTTCGCTTAAAGTGCTCTCCCGATTATAATTAATAACGCTAGCGTTTATTATAAAGAACCTCCCAATCGTATCATTATCAGTGAAGCGGCGTATATCTTAAATCATGATAACCATCTTGAATTATCTACTTAAAATCTTCATTTAGTCTAGGAACTTATTTCACCTCGATTGTATCAGCGTGCATTAGTTATATCGCCCAACTTATATACTAACTTTTTGAATCAGCTTTCAGCTATATATAAAATATAAATCAGCATGTATATAAATTTAGCATGAGCGATGGGTTTATAATTTATGTACTAGTGTTCTCGTTCAAAAGTTATCTCGCCCCGTTAACGACTGACTTTTTTAACCTTAAAGGATATAACGATTTATACTTGACCTAGGATCGCTTGAAAAATCGATATATTCCTTGATAATCAGCAGAAACCTAATTCGACATAATTTACATCGTGGCGACATCTAATATAGTATTGCTGATATCCATAACCAATAAATGAGTCATAAAATGGATCATCTGACACCATAGAAAATTTAAACAACGTATCGAGATATAATACAAGTCTCTCTCATTAAAGGCGCGCATCGCGAGAATAAAATCAGGGCTACAGTAAATGGAGAGCCTTCATCATTTCCATGCCATATTATAGTCTACAATAGCTAACAGTCTATTCTCTTTGATAAACACATTTAATATACCGTATTAAGATGGCCTTTGACAATGCGTAAGTGATAATAGATGCAAGCTTTTATATACAGCGCGGCAATGCAGCAGCAAGTTATAATAGATCTCATAAGGCAGCGCGGCAGTAAGCAAG